>JAPVLO010000171.1:3000000-3183453 GCA_027257055.1 Cephalopachus bancanus | reverse complement strand
GGGTTCACAAGCCTGTTCAGACAGGAAAGAGGGTGCTGATCACAATCTGCTGTTAGTCTTTCCTTCTATATTTGCTTAGTGCTTTGAGTCACTCTTTCTTTCTTCTCTGAAACCACTAATATCACTCCTCCAGTAGCTTTTTGCTTTTACGGGCTACCTTTACATGCCTGAGGATTTGGGAAGATGGATGTAAAGTTAGGCTACTGTAAACAACAGTCTGGTAAAGACTTCAGGACAGGGCCTGTTAAGTGAGGCAATTGCAAAACACTCAGAACTGAAATACAAAGAACCGCTTCTGGGAGTTCAACTCACTACAGGCACACCCGCTGACAACAGCAGCCTGTGAAGGAGCAAATTTGAGAACTGGCTCTATTATTTTTATTTATCTTTTTTTTTATTTTAATTTTTTTTGTAGATCTTTGCACCTGTCTTTGGTGGCAAGATTGTCAACTTATTTCCCTTATTTCTGCTCCCTTTCTCCATTTCTCCCTGGGGCTTTGCTTGTTTTGGAGCTTGTTATTCAAAATGAACTCCAACATTATTTCTGAATCACAAAGGATTTGCAGAAGAGGGAAGGAAGTATTTCTTGCTCCCTTCCAGGCCCCAACACTGAAGGTGTTGTAGACAGAAAAGGAGCTGGAGAGGGAGGGAGGGAGGGAGGGAAAGAGAGGGAGAGAGAGAGAGAGAGAGAGAGAGAGAGAGAGAGAGAGAGAGAGAGAGAGAGAGAAAGAAAGAGGCAAATGTAAAAAACTCAAGGAAATCAAGACCATGCTGTGCAAAATTGTTACAGCTGTTTCTGTTTTTATTGGCTGTTTCTTTTGGCTTCATGTTTTCAGCAACTGCGGTTCATATGAGCAGGAAGGCATACAGCCTAGGCGAGCTCCACAGTGTAGGGAGAAGGGGAGGGCAGAACTGGACAGCAGAAAAGGACAGAAAGGGCGAGGGTGGAGGTTCTGAATTGAGCTCAGTGCTTGGAGGGGACACACATCAAAGTATTTCTTCTTGATAGTTCTGTGTAAACCTTAGCAATAGAATTCAGATGCACGTAATGGAAAGCTCCTAAAAGCATCCCATCTTCCTGGCTGGATCAGATTAGTGGTCTTTTTAAGGCAGTGTACTACCCCTGAAATGATGCTCTGATATCTCTGAGGAAATAAAGTGTCAGGACACATCCCTTTTCCTCTCCCCCCTGGATGGTGATTCACCTAGACCAGTGCACAGGACTGAACATATGGGGAGTGCATATTTTCCCGGGGGGACTCTAATTCTCATGGTTACAAATGGAATGAGCTGCATGCCTGCTCAGTGACCCCATGAAGATATTGGCAGCTGGGATACAGCACCTCAGGGCTTGGAGTGTGCTGTCAGCCACCTTGATTCCCCTGCAAAGCAGCTGGAAGGTGAGCCCAAAACAGGCAATGCTTGCAGTGACCCTCTTTTTCTTAAAATTTCCTATTAAATTGGTGATTTACATGACTTTTTAAAGGTTTATGAGACTGCTTCCACTAGAATTGTTGAATCTGATACTGTTCTAACTGTACTCGCCCTAACACTCACACCCATACTCACTATCACTCTTGCTCTTAATTAACTTAATTTTCCAAACTTAAAGGAAACATTATTTTTTTTAATAATGCCCTCAAATGAGGACAAGGAAATATAGCAGGAGGACAAAAGTATTTACGTATATAATGGCTTGCAGTTCATCTAAAGGGAAAATACAATAAAAAGTTGATTTTAAAATACCTCTACATTTGGTAATAAAATGTTTGCATGCTCTCACATTAAAAAAAATTATAGGCCAATAAGCTCAGCAGCGGAATGAAAGGTAAACCCTAAGCCCAGGGCCTAGTGTATGTTCTACTTTGAAGACTTACTTTGTTTTATTTTGAATGAACCTTCTGACTTACCTGGTCAATGGAGGGCAAATCACCACCTATGTGCCTCAGTGTTCTAATCTAAAAATGGAGCTGCACTTGGGAAGATAAAGTAATTAAAGGTAACAAAGCACTTGGAGTCTGTAAAGCCGTGGGTAATTGCAACCATTATATCTAATAACATAATTAGGTGGTGAAGGTTGTGTCTTGGTCATTTTGTTTTCTGAATGCAGGGAAGAACCCCTACAGAAGCTCATTCTGCTTACTTTCCCAAGGAAGTTGTCTTAGTCTATTTTGTGATGCTATAACAGAATACCTGAGCCTAGGTAATTTATAAGGAACAGCAATTTATTAGCTCACGGTTCAGGAAGCTGGGCAGTCCAAGGCTGAGGGGCTGCATCTGGTAAGGGCCTTCTTGCTATGTCATATAATGGTGAGAGAGAGAGAGAGAGAGAGAGAGAGAGAGAGAGAGAGAGCGCGAGCGCAAGAGAGGACTGGACTCATTTTTATAACCCACTCTTGCAAGAAGGACAGTAATTCATTCACGGCAGAGCCTTCATGACATCATCATCTCTTAAATTTTTCACCTCTCAACACTCTTGCCATTGGAATTAAGTTTTCAATACATGAACTTTGGGGGCACATTCAAACAATAGCAGAAGTCACTGAATGAACTGGAAAAAAAAAAAAACCCAAAACGGTGATTTGTACTAATATTTTCTTGAACAATTACATATTTTGAGCTGTTTCAAGCTTTTTCTTGTACATTTTCTAATATTATTTCTTATTTTTTGATGTTATTATTCTATGTGCTAATAGTGGCTAATAATATACCATTTAGCAAATATTAATTTTGTTTAAAACTTTTCACTTGGGACAGAGTTTAACAAATGTAGAGTGAAGACTGTCTGCTTTTGAAAGGGGGCTCACTAATCTTTCTAGACAGGAAAATCAGTGATTTTGCTAGATTGGAAATGCATAGAGAAGTTATTCTCTACAAAGTTTGAAATTATTCCTTGTGAAAGACACTAGTTAAAAAAAGACACAAGAGTAGTTTCATATTAATCACACTCGAATGGTAGGAGAATGAGTAGTTCATTCTCACCTCAACTTCTCATTCAGTGTCGTGGTGGGCAAAATTCTTTTTCCTTAGGCTTTGGCTGCAAAGTTGATTGATAGTGCTTTACCACAAATGGAGTAATCACAATGAGATTTGGAAGCATACAACAGTTTTATTCATTAAGAACATTTTCCTCTTGTGCATCTGTTAACTGTTACTGCAAATTCCAGATATCATTAATCAGTAGCATCTTTTACAAATGAAGAGTAGACTTTTGCATATTGAGGTTTAGCCAGGCACCCACATTAGTTGGCGTACATTGGACCTCACTTGCAAAAACATGTTTCTGCTATTACTCTTACAGAAGGCTGTATGTTCACACACATGCACAACTATGAGACTGAACACTCCCTTCTTCTTTGGATTGCTCTTTGATCTTTTGTTGTTGTGCTGCTTGTGCCCATATGGAAATGTTAGCAACCAGCAGGCAATTCCTTTCTATTATGATTCCTCATCCAGATCCTTCCCCCCCTGTTGTTTCTTATGTGTGTTGGGCTCCAGACTGATGCCAACCTTTCAAAGGGGCACAGCTCATTAGGTTCAAAGGCTCAATTTGCTTGAAGTAGCCAGCAAAGCTTACACTTACACATTTAAGTACCTGTTTATACCTGAGTTTCCCTGACATGCAATGACAACTTGGGCACCTCAGGAGGAACACAGTTTTCTTGTGAGACTGAGAGACCTATGGGATTTGGCAGGTAGGTCATAAATGCTGTCAGCATTAAACTTGTTTTTAATGCAGTGCTCTCTGCTCATTTCCATTCTGGTCTTTGTAGACTAGGCGTACATATAATACACACACAGGCATGACCTCATCCATAGACAATTTATTTAAAATTTCCAAACCCTAAAAAAGCTTAATTTGTGGGTGGTGGTTTATTTCCATTCCTAAATTTTCTTCCTGTCCGTGGTACCCAATAACTCTAGTCTTGGAAACCTTCCCTTTTATTATACTGGAAAATACCAAAGCCGTGAGAGCATAGAAATATGTGCTTACTAAAGGAGCTTTCTTTTTCTAAGAGCCTTCTGAAGCTCCTCCCTGGGAGAGATTAAATAAAGTCCATGCTTTCCCACTTCCCAAGTCTATCTCCACACATCAAACAAATGAAAATCCTTCCAAAACTCATCTCTCTTCATGCCCACACTCAAATATGCTGTTTTATGTGGGTTGACCAAAGTCTTTTTCTGATTTTTCTCCCCATCTGTTCTTTGAATAAACATGTAGCCTAAAGAGAAAGAGGACTTAAAGGATCAAATTTGGTTCCTGTATTTGGAAATGTTTTCAAAAGACCACACCGCACTTGGCCAGTCAGTCAAATTAAGTTCCGTTTGCTTCTAATAGCACTTAATTACTTCCCACACGCTTCTCACGTCTTTCACTTCATCTGCACAACTTGGCTAGTATGATGTCGGGAAAAAAAAGTTTAAAAAAAATTCAGGTGTGTAAACTGGTAAAACTTTTGCCTTTGGCTGTGTCTTCACCAGGTCAATGCAACTGATCTTTTCAGGTAAGCGAATTGGTTGTACCAGATATCTGGAATTGTAGAAACGAAATAACCAGAGTTGTAATCAATTAGTTTTTAACTTTTTAAGTTTTTGTTTGGTTGTCATAGACAATGTACCTCAATTTCCTTCTTCTGTGAATAAATTAATACCCTCATGGAATTTAAAGGCCCACTTGAGTGGAAAACTGTGCACTAATACAACCCAAAGATACAACCCAAAGTATGAAAAATTCAAAACAGATTATATTATAGTATCTTCAAGGTAGAATGTGATTATCTTGATTAATTAGGTTTTATTTTTCTTTTTTCAGATAAAAAGAGAGAGGAGAGTAGAATGAAGAACTTCTGTGGAACGTAAGGTAAGTTTTCAATAAATATTTCCAGCTTAAACTCTCTCAATCAGCTGTGAGTATGTTTGTTCATCTGAATAGAATTCCATTGGTGTAATGTACAAAGACTAGTTTTTATCACCACAGTTTAGTTTAAACCTGGATGAGCAAACTTTTCTTTTTCTTTTTTTTTTTTTTTTGAGTTGGAGTCTCACTCTGTCACCCAGACTGGAGTGCAGTGGCCGTTCCCGGCCACCGCAGCCTTGACCTGCTGAGCTCCTGCGATCCTTCCGCCTCAGCCTTCCAAGTAGCTGGAACTACAGGCGCACGCTATCACTTCTTTTTCTTTTTTTGTAAAAAGTCAAATAGTAAATAACTTAGGCATTTTAGGCCAAGAGCAAAATTGAAAATAGTGTGTAGGTATGTCTATGACAAGAGGGAAAATTCTTGCCCCTGCACCTTCCTGTTTGTCCTGCTTGTCATGGGCACACTTTGTACACAGTCACTATCAGCTGGGGAGAGACATTCTCTGGTTGGAAGGGTTGGGGCCTAGTGGGCTGTCAGGAGTATGTTTCCAGCAGGCAATGGGGATGGGGAAGGATAGGTGGTGACCAGCCAAGAGACAAGCACTATAATTGGGTAGAGAGTGGAAATGATGGGGAGCATCCCAGCTTGGTCTCTGCTCAAAGTAGTTAGTACACAGGCGGAGTGCCCACAGGCCATACAAAAATAGACACTGCTCTGAATTTGGCCTCAACTCCAGCTATCTGTGGTACGTTTCTTCTTAGCTACTCGGCAGGCCCTTTAGGGGAAAGACTTCCCAAACTAAACTCATTATTAGCTTCCTCCTTCTGTGCCCCCTTTCTATAAATAACACAACTACTCACCTTGTTGCTCAAGTCAAAAACCTTGCGTTCATTACTCATGCCTTTTTTCCTTCATCTTACTATTTTTTTTCCACATAACTACTGGACAGGAAGCAACTTGAAAGTAAGGTCAGGTCTGGCTTATATTTATGTGTCTAGCTCTTTGCAGATTGTCTGACACTTAGTAGGCTTTAAAAAAAATTGGTTGTGGAGTGAATCTATCCATTACCAAGCCCAGATAATTCTTGACTATTTCATTCTTCTGCTCGAAATTATTCAATGACTTTCCTTTGAATGGAGAGTAAATATAAAATATTTAGCTGACTATGCAAAACTCTTCCAGATTTGACTCTGCCTACCCTAAAAACTAACCATATAGAATTACGTTAAATACACAAACGTCTTTCATCTGTTGTGTTTCTATCAGCCAGCATCATACCCCCTCCCTAGAGCAACCTTTTCCACTGATTTTATGATAAAGCCCTCATCCTTCCTGATTTGACTCAGTTATAACATGCGGGAAGACTCTGTAAGTACCACCCTACTCAACAGGTGTCTGTTCTCAGAGAAGGAGGTTTTCCCTTCTTTCAAGACACCCTGAGATTACTTGCTCAGTGCATTTAGAACTCGCTAGATTATATACAGCTCGAAGACAAGACTGTGTCCTTGCATCCTAGTTAGCATTCAGAACATAGCAGATAAGAAATGATTGTCCAACTGAGCTATACATGATGCCTCAGTGTAATGAGGTACCTTAGAACTTCATTCACATCCATGCAGACTTACGAAGGCCTCTTCTAGGCTTCACTGGGCCTTTCTTAAACCTTCTATTTGTCTGAAGCTAGAGGAAATGGACTTAAATCAGTCTTTATCAGGGATTGCTTTGTGTGCTGAAAGGAACAGAGCTCCAAAGGGAAAGGATTTGGCAGGAGGAGGAAGAGGATAAAAATGCTTTGAAGTCCCCAGGCATGGAGTTTGGTGTAGAAATTCCCCTGGCTCTGGGTTTGTACCACACAAGACAAGGTAATTGCAGTTACGTGTTACCTAGACGCAAAGAGGCTGAGCTTGACTCTGGCCAACCATTTGGGGACAGCACTGAGGTTAAAATTTTGTCTTAAGGTCACAACAGGGATCCTGAAACAATTCCAGAGAAGGCTGTAAGAATCTTACAATATATCTTTATGTGTTTAATATAGGCAAAGTCCAGAATGATTATTCCAATCAGAGACTGTAGTAATCTTCTATGTGCTTGTCAAGATTAAAATAAAATGGAGCAATAGCCAAGCAATAGCCACAAAATCAAGCAATACACTACCTATTTATTTCTTTCCTTTCCAAAGTCTGGAGATAGATTTACAAATCAGCAAAGGTATAACGGCTAGATAATCATATCACTGTGTTAATTCAGAAGATATGAAACAGGACCTGGTGGCAATGATATTGAGAGAAAATATAATATTAACAAAGTTATTACTTGAGTATAGGCATTATATTTTATAATACAGCCATCATATAATTAAGCATTTTTATCAATAGCCAAGATATTCAATCAACCTAAGTCTCCATTTATAGAAGAATGAATAAAAAAGCGTGTTATATATAAAACACAATGGTATGTATACACTATTCTGTCACAAAAGAAGGAAATCCTGTCATTTGCAACAACATGGGTAAACTTGGAGTACATTATATTACAAGAAATAAGACAGAATCAGAAAGACACATGCTGCATGATCTCACTTGTATGTGAAATCTGAAAAAGTTGAACTTATAGAAGTAGAATGATGACACTGGAAACAAAGGTTAGATTGGAGGAATAAGTTCAAGTGATCTACTGTATAACATAGTGACTTAGTAAAAAACAATGTGTTGTATACTAGAAAACTGCTGAAATACTAGATTTCAAATGTTCTCATGACAAAAAAAAAAGATAAGTTTGTGAGGTAATGGATAGGTTTATTGGCTTGACTTAGCCATTCTACAATGTATACGTATATCAAAACAGCATCTTATACATCATAAATATACATAGTTTTTATTTGGCAATTAAAAATAAATAATTAAATACAAAAGCATTGTTAAAAACCTCTCTAACTTGTAATGGTGATTGAAATATAACGAAGGAAATAAGACACCAGAGGGAACATTATAGACTTTCAGAGGAAGTTGCTTTTTTAAATTTAATAAGGAAGTACCTAAGGATATTTTCTGTTACACTTTCCATTTATAACCTTTCTTTAACCACGAAGGCCAGGAAGTTAGATGAATCAGAACTATTACTATAAAGAAGAAAAAAAAAACAACACAAAATTGGATGCTTGAAGAATGCCTATTTCACATTCTTCTCTCCTTCCTTCCAGTGCAGTTAAAAAAGGAATACAACTTACCTTAAAGGTCCACTGCTGAATTATTTTTCTGTTAGAAAAGAGGGCATTTTAATAACCAAAAAAGACTTAAAAGGATGCAATTAATTTGCCAAATTTGTGCCTTAGCTTCCTTGAGGAGAATGCATCCTATGTTTTCCTATCTTCATGTTTTCTGAAAAAGGTAATAATACTGCATGATTTGATCCATAATAAATACAAGAGAATTCCGGCTACTTGGAGGGCTGAGGCGGAAGGATCGCCGGAGCCCAGCAGGTCGAGGCTGCGGTGGCCGGAAGCGGCCGCTGCACTCCAGTCTGGGCGACAGAGTGAGACTCCAACTCAAAAAAAAAAAAAAAAAAAAAAAAAATTAAATACAGGAGAGTAGAATTCATTTTGGGCCTAAAAATGTTGATTTGGGGGGAAAGAGGGAAATAGTTCCCCTCTTTTTTTCATTAGTGAAGAAACTTTCAGAAACAAATGAACCACAAAATTATGGACAAATCAGATCCCTGGAATTAATGAGATCTCTTCAAGTACTACTTTCTCAGAGGCCAGGTTTAGGATCTGGGCGGGGGGGGGGCAGGGGGGCAGTGTATGCTTGCAGGGCTTTAAAGATGGAAACTATTTCCTCTGCATGGCAATACAGAAAAGGATTTACCCCACAAAATTTCCCCAGAGTCCTCACTAATAAGATAAAGTCAGCTGAAAATCACTTTGCTCAGCATAGATTGTGACTTCTGAAAGATGTGTTGAAATTAATCAGTACATTTCTGTCTTGCGTTGCCTTTGTGTTTCACTTCCAAGAGTGTTCGTTAGGACAAAGTGAGGGAGAGATGGTTTCCCACACATGGGGTGCTGGCTGTCTTGGCAGGCATCACTTAGTTGCAAGGGCAGGTGAACTGAAAGCACCAATCTTAAAAGTTGTGGATATTGTTGTAGCTGATATACATGATGAATGGGGCTGATAAGCCTCTGTGTTATCTACTTTCTTCATTCTGGATTATTCTGCTGTGGAGAATTTCATGGAAGGCTTCTAAATCAGTAAAAGACTGAGTGACTGCACCACTAGGCAGAAATTAAAAGGAACAGCCAGGAGAAATATACCAAGTGCTGGATGCTACACAAAACAGTGAAAATAGTATATTCTTTTGGGGAGATGCCAGTGTTTTTTTCCTAGCCTTAGTGTTTTTATGATTGACTTAAAGATTCCACTGCAAAGGATAGTGTCCTTTATTTGAGGCATGACTCTTTTTCTCATCCATTAGAGTGTAATATTTTAGAATGTTGAGACCGTCTCTGTTCAGATTGCCATAGAACCTTGTGCTATGAAGAAAGGAAATGCTAAATAGAATTTGAGAAATCAATTGTAAAATCAGTGACTGAAATAATACATAAACTTTTGTCCTAAAGCAAGAAAGGCTTAATTTTTTCTGTCACTTTTGACATTTGAATAAAATATTTGGGATCACTTTGCTTCTATATATGTAAGTTCTCCTTCATTTAATAACCATGTTAAAAAATTATATTATGACATCTATAGTTTCTAACTCTTTCCTCCTCTTTTTTTAGATTAGTCAGTACATATACATCTCTTTTTGTTTCTTCATCCAGAAAAGTGTATTCTAGTTCTAAATCTGTGGCCTCACTTGCTTATCCCCAAGCTTTTGCTATTTTCTTATGTAGTCTGGATCTACTTCTTAAGGGTGATGTGCAGAGATAATGCTATGTGTTCACAAAATTCAAACTTGCTTTCCTCCTCCTTGTGTATACAATAAGTCAGACTTCTTAGTGAGTTAGATGGGACATACTGTGGATTCTGGCTAAAAAAAGGGGGAATATGTGATATTTCTAAGCTGAGGTTATGAAAAGCTCCTGAGGGATCGATCCTTTGGTAAGTTTCTTCCTCTGCCATGGAGGGTGTGGAGGACTCACACTGAGATGGAAAAACTTCAGGATCAAAGCCATTTGGATCACTGTGTCACTGCGTGGAGGATACCTGCCATGGAGAATGGCCTGAACCCACTGTTAGACTTTGCATCTGTTTTGTTAAACTACTAAGATGAGAGGGTGAGTGTTTTCACAGCATGAGCACAGCCTATTCTAGCTGCGACTGAAAGAATGCAGAGGCAGCACTTTTTCTGTCTCTGGTGATCTTCTTCTGTTTCATCAGTGAGGATAATGTGGGCTGTAAACAACAGTCTTAAACCGAGAACCCTAGATTTGGGGGATGGTAGCCTCCTCAACTATTCTGTGTGCTAGTTGCATCTAGTTCAAGGTAAAATATTGTGAATAAGATATATATTGAGAATGAGATACAATAAAGGGAAAGAGAAGTGTATTGAAGTAGATAGTCCTGCATAGAGTTCCCAGTCTACCTTTTATTAATTCTATTCACTTAAGCTTTGTAATTTACTTTCTGAGTCTCCTTTACCTCATAACTAAATCATATTACCTGCCTTATAGAATTGGTGGGAGCATATATTTGCATATGCCTGATTCATAATAAAACCATTAGTTTGGGTTTCACCACTAATATGCTATGTGACCTCGAGAGAGATACTTGACCTTTGTAAGCATGAGTTTCCTTACATTTAAAAGTAGAAGAAATACCTGCTTGTGGAATTGTGGTAAGGATTAAGGAGTATGCACATGTTCTGTGCTGCCTGGAACATACTAGATGCTCAATAAATGACGACTCCTATCATGAAACTATGTGCAGACTTATTAGGATTTACTGTCCATAGTAGGATCTCCAAAGACTGGATCGCATACCTTAATTAAAGTCATGAAGAAGTTCCCTTCACCAGGGCTCTATATAGAACCATACAGTTTCTTTCCGCTCTTCTGTTCTGTGTGCTGGTACAGATTGGTACAGTAATATTATCCTTCATTGTACTTAAGCCTTATAATTCAATGATTTTAGAAGAGCTCTTTTTTTTTCTTCAAGTCTATTTTGGCTTCTGCATGGGGAGAAGTATGCTCTCATCCTGTCTTGTGATGATGATGTCACAGATATTTCTGAGTATAATATGTGGTTAAAACCTGGTTTGGAATTTTTCTGGAATTTTCAAGAAAACATATACACCATCTACCCCTGCACTTTCACTAGCTAGTTTTTTAAACCTTCCCAATCTGTTTTTACTTAAAAACATAATGGAAATGTAAGATAGAGAGAATTTGCTTTCTTCAATCTGGTGACAGTCCTGATTTGCGCTTGGTTTTTGACAGTCAAGTCCATTTGAGTAGGGGAAGGACAAATATCAAGCTAGCATTGTACATACACTATTTTGTAATAATTCACAGTACAACGAACAGCTGTTAATGAAGAGTCTCAGAGCAGAGATATCTGGTCTTAAGATTTACTCTGTAAAATTAGTCTTAAAAAGACATCTTTATTGCCTCTTGTAGTTTTCTAGCCCCTTTAGATCTTGCATTTTTTTCTTTAAATTTTGTGAGTGCTATCAGTTTACATTGGCTCATGCTCTGGGGCAGGTGAAGATGAAGATATAACTGAAGTTTTTAAAAAATCTCTGCAATTACCTTTTTTTTTTCATTTCCTACATGTTAAGCCTTCTACTCATAGGAGTCTCAACACCTTCCTGCTGATGAGGCCCACCTGCTAGCTCTCTGTTAGAAGAAATCACTTAAAATTGGCAATGGCTTTATTATATACTAAATAACTGCATAAATTTGAGCAAACAACTTACCTTTTTCTCTAGCTGAAAAATAATAACATTTGAATAGGTGACAAATGATAACTCTTTCAAGCACTAGAATTACATGGCAACCCAGAAATTGTGTTAAGAGAATCAGGGCTTCAAAACAGAAGGCTAGAAGGAGGTGATGCTGAATCCCAAAATAATTAATTTCTAATGGTAGACTATACTGCAAACATTCACAAATATTTGTGGAACACATACCATATGCATGGCACTGTGTACTATGGAAAAACACACAAAATGTTCTGCCCTTAAGGATTTTCAGTTC
This sequence comes from Cephalopachus bancanus, assembly GCA_027257055.1. Lineage (NCBI taxonomy): Eukaryota > Metazoa > Chordata > Mammalia > Primates > Tarsiidae > Cephalopachus > Cephalopachus bancanus. The sequence continues at coordinate 3,171,403 of JAPVLO010000171.1, read as the reverse complement.
GGTAGCAGAGACATGTATATAATGAACTTTATTTAATTGAATTAATTAATGTCATAATGGAGCCCTAATCAGCAAAATGACTGGTTTATGTCTATTTTAGTTTAGCTAGAATTTGGTAGATAATTATCGCTACTTATTTCATAAAAATCAGAATCACTTTCAACTGTGAAAACAATGCCTGAAATAGTTTCCTGCATTCTGTTTAGAGATTTGAGGTTTATTTATTTGTTGCAAAGGAAATAATGTTTCACATGTTTTCTAGAAGCACATTAAAATCCAAAACATCCTCCATTTTGAGTGTCTGGGAAGAAAAGGAGGTAGATAAAGATGAAAGGACACAGTTTAGTGGCTTAAAATAGCTGTTTTATTTGTTTTATTTATTTGAGTTGAGGTTTCATTTTGTTACTCAGGCTGGAGTGCAGTGGCAGAATCATGACGATCATGGCTCACAGCAGTCTCAACTCCTGGGCTCAAGAGATCCTTCTGCCTCAACATCCAGAGTAACTGGGGCTACAGGTCTGCACCTGTATTTATTTATTTATTTTTTATAGAGATGAGGTTTTGCTATGTTGCCTATACTGGTCTTGAACCCTGGGCTCAAGCAGTCCTCCCTCCTCAGCCTCCCAAAGTGCTGGGATTACAGGCCTGAGCGACTGCACTCAGCCTTGCTCACATATTTGTATGGACACGAATTTAGGAAGGACTCAGCTGTGATCTTTAATCTGCCTGGGATCACCTGGTGTTGGAGGCTCCACTTCTGTGATTGTTTCTTCACTCACCTGTTTGACACCTCCATGATCCTTGGTCTATCTTTCTTCACATGGTGTCTCATTTTCCAAGGTTTTTCTGTGTGGTTTCAGTTCCTCATGGCAAAGTGGTTTTAGAGTGGCTTACTTTTTACCTGGCGGCTGGTTTCTAAGACATCAGGACAGAAGTACTCATCCTCTTAAAGATTACATCACATCTAGCCAAAGCTGCCGGAGGGAATACTTCTTTTGATGGGACGAATAAAATAATTGAGGCCATCTTTAATTTGTTGTATATTCTTTGGGACAATGTAGTGTAATATGAAATCATAATGCCTTGATTTTTCATTTAGCTGATTTTTTTTTTATGAGCAGAAAACAAATACATAGTTGATCCAATCAACTTTCTCAAAAGTGACTACTGGCATTTTAGTGAAACAGTTATTTCTGTGGATATGTGCTGAGAGTTGCAGGATACTTAGCACCCATGGCAAGTACTCACTAAATGCCATCTGTACCTTACCCCATTATTAGACAATAAAAACATGACCTAAAACATTTCAAAACTCCCCCTAGTGGAGCAGATAGTGCTTTTTCCAGATGAAAACCACTGGTTGAATATCTTAAAATGGCAGATTTCCTAGTGAAGAGTTGATCAGGTTACTGTTTAGCCTGTATTGATGCAGATAATAATAAAACGATTTGTTCCTGTTTCATTTCATTTCATACAACTCAACATTCTTACTATCTATATCCTCTGTGTTTCTATCATTGCATGATGTTGTAGACCTGCAGGTATATATAAATATGTATCCAGTCCATGAACTTTATATAAGTTTACTGAAGACATATTATTCAGTCTTCAATAAAAAACACCTTATGCCACTTTCAATTTAAAAATGTATTCATTAAAGAACATTAGAAAACATGCACATAACTTGAGTGATACAGTTCAGATGAATCCACTGCTGGCATTTTGATGGATATCATTACAATTATTAATATGTGTATTTATGCAGAATATTTTTACATTTATATAGTAGATAACATACATAGTAGTTATATATAGTGCTGTATATGGTACTTTTTATCATATGTTTTTTATAATCTCAACATTGAGAATACAATATAAAACTTTAATTAATTAAGTATAGTCAAAGGGTAAAAAGTTTGTTTGGGGATGCCAGCTGGAGTTACTGAGGAAGGAGGCTTAACCTGGAGCTTTGTGCATGAGTTGAACTAGGATTGACAAGGCCCTAATTGATAACTTCATGATCAGAAGGGCCATAATATAAATGAAAAATGTTCTAATTTCTACCTGTATTATTTCTCTTCGACTATGGTAAGCATGTTATTTTATTTTATTTTTTTGAAAGTAGGATTTATGAAGAAGACAGAAAATCTTCCAAACAGGAGGGAGCCCCAAAGAGGGTTGCCCAACATGTTATTTTTAATTAGGTTTTACTATACCAAGCTATACCATTTTATTTGAAAATGGTAATGCTTTCAAGAGCTATAGGGAAATTGGAAGCAGACATTGGTTTGTAAAATGCTCTTTTAAAAATGTTATTAAAACCTGCATAGTGTTCTAAAAAACCCGGCAGATTCAGTGACAGCTGTGATATAAAATGGGGGAACCCCAAAATTCAGAATTTATGTATAAAAAATTGTGTATTTATTCTTACATGTTAAAATTTCAAAGTACTCTCCATATGATGCAATGAACCTATCAAGATCCTTTCCCACTGCTCAAAACAATTTTTGAACTCATCAATTTTGTTGCTTTTAGTGCTTCTGCTGTTTTTTGTTTCACCTCTTTCATCTGGGGAAACAAAAGAACATAACTCAGGTGAGATCAGGTGAATAGGGAGGGTGGGGTATGGGGGTCATGCTGTTTTTAGTGAAAAACTACTTAACACTCAGTCTAGTGTGGGCAGGTTCGCTCTCATAAATTACCCATCATGAAATGAGCAAACACACTGAATCTCCAGAAAAAAAAAAATCAACAACCCTAGTTGGATACACTGATGCCTGTGAGTTCCTAGAACCACTTACCTAGTGGAGGAAACCGTACTACAAGGGACCTTTTTCTCCAAAGAAAATTCCTTCTTTTTTGGGGGAGGGGTCCTCCCTCATCTTGGTCCTTCATGGAATGGGGTGGGATTCAGAAGTTGGTGAGTGAGAAAATAATGAAAGGCATTCTCTAAAGAACATCCAAAATTCATGGTAAGACCAAACCCAGAAATTTTATTTCTTACCCAAAGTGAAAGAAATAAGGAAAAGTCTTATTGTTTTCAATGTACTATCACCGTGACAAAGGTTACATAGTCATCACCAACTGCCTTAGCAATAAATATTATATTCTAAACAATATTAATAGGTTAACTACTATTACTCATGATATCAATTACAACATTATTAATATATTAAATACAATAACTAAAAGCAATGTACATTATATCAGTTGAAAGCAGAAACTTAATTTGTTTTTTCTATCTTCTTACCACTCAAAAGAAACTAGCACATGGCAATGTTGAATGACTAATTGAATGCATGAAAGTCTTCACATTAAGAAGTGTGAAAAATGGGAAAAGAAATAAATGGCATGAGCAAAAATAAGGAATTACTAGTATAGCAAATATGAATTTTTGTCTATAAAAACTGGCTAGCAAAATGCTGTTTTTATATAACTATAAATTGATTGAGTATAACCTACCCAACAGCAAATCCTAAATATCTTTGTATAAGTAAAATGACCTTGAGGTGCTTGTCTGTATCTGTCTAGCAAATTAGCTATAGTTAAGGTTGCTATAACTTATTTAAAGCAAGATATTATACCTTACTGATGGATTATTTTGTTGTAATTTAAGAGTGTAGGATTGTTATTAAGATTCTTGGAATTATATTAAAAACAGAATATGGTGGATGAAGAAAAAATGCATTATTTTAAACAGCACTAGCATAGGGTAAATTACATAGTGGGCACTATGTAAATATGTTTTATTGAATGAATGATCAATTTATACTATGTAGTAATGAATACAACTGGAAAAGCCTTCTGTAGGGGTTTCCAAAAGAAAAAAGCACATTGAAGTAGTATTTTAAGTTTCTATAAACCTTTTATTTTTTAAAAAATCACAAAAATATGCTAGAAGAGAATAATAATGATAAATGGATAATAAATTCTGGCCAAATAAAAATGCCGTTTCTTGGATAATTGATAACTCAAGTGCCTCACCAGATAAAGTTCATTTTGCAAGTAACATTCTTCCATATGGTAGGATCCATAAGGAATGCCACTAATAAAGCACTGCAATTGTTTGTTTCTACATTTTATTGGCCAGAAGAAGCAGTTGAGGTACATGTTAAAAGTCAGGTTCTTGGGACTTGACACTGAATGAGTCTGAGTTAGCAAGTGTGGATGAGGTTCCAGAATCTGCATTTTAACATGCATTTCAGGCAATTACGAGGTCAGTGATCTGCAGTCTACATTTTGTAGAGCAGTTCTTGGGATTTCTGCTACTGTGTCCCCACTCGTGAGATTCAACCTGTTACTAACAATGAACCTGAAGTACTGTAACTTTTCGGGGGGGGGGGTTGGCATTTTTGTTGCAGCTTCTGAGCTTTGTCTCAGGGCCTGCCTTCCAACTGGATCAAATTCCCCTAAAGTCTGCTTCACCTCTCTGAAATAACTACCTTTGTTCTCTGAGGACTTATGTTCACAAGTAAGACGAGCCTGAAAATTCCATTCTTGTGTCAGCTTCACTGGGTTTTAATAACTGTGTTATGCATGCCTTACTTCTCTTTCTATGCTACAAAGCAGATTAAGTGGCATTAGAAGCAACTGCTTTTAAAAAAATTGATTAATGCTATAAACTGATTGTTTCTGTCCCCTCAAAATTCATATGTAGAAATGCTAATTCCCAATGTGATGTTATAGGAAGTGGGGCATTTGGTAAGTAATTAGGTCATGAGGGCAAAGCCTTTGTGAAAGGAATTAGTGACCTTATGAAAGAGACCTCAGAAAGTTCACTTTTGCCCCCTAAGCTATCTGTGAGAAGACAGCTATCCATGAGCCAGCAAGTAGACCCTCTCCAGACTCTAAATGTGTTGTTGCCTTGAGTATGGACTTCCCACACTCCAGAATTGTGATAAGTCAATTTCTGCTGTTTATAAGTGACATAGTCTATGGTATTCTGTTATAGCAGCCCTAACAAACTAAGACAGTAAAGTTCCCTGAGAAATTATGGGTGTCTGGCACGTCCTCTAGGGGTGTGGGGGAGAACAGATCTTTGAGCAACTACTCTATTTCTTTTATTTGCATTTGAATTCTGGCTACCTTTATCACCTTTAAAGTAAGGTTTACATTTTTGAAAAATTGTACATTTCATTCTTTTTCATCTAGGGTGGAGAACAGTGGTACGATCATGGCTCACTGAAGTCTCATACTTCTGGGCTCAAATGATCTTTCTGCCTCAGCCTCCAAGGTAGCTGAGACTATATGTACACACTGCCATACCCAACTAATCTTATGTTTTGTAGAGACAGGTCTCACTATGTTGTCTGGGTTGATTTCAAAATTCTGGGCTCAAGCAATCCTTCTACCCCAGCCTCCCAAAGTGGGATTATAGATGTGAGCCACCTTGCCTGACTTCATCCATGTTTTCTAACGTTTTTGTTTGTTTAGGATTGGATAAGCTAGTTTTATATGGAGAGAAATGTTGATGAATATTTCTCCCTTTTTCATATTTTGTGAATATTTTGATTTCTTTCTTTTTCTTCTTCAATTAGCCTATGGGTGAGCCATGGAGAAAATGACAGCAAGCACTCTAAAGAGAATAATCTTAAAAATGAGAAAAACAATTTACAATTTATTCTGCAAAAGATGAAAAAGTTACATACTAACACAATACAAATAAATTTGTCATCTTCTATTCTAATTAACCTTGTCATGTCCTTAACAAATGAGGTTAATAGTGCTCTAATGCATGTCTACACTATGTCTTTGGAAGTATAGATAAAATCATATAGTTCTATTTTACTAATAGTGTATGTTGCTTATTGACTATTTAAATTTAATCTGTGACATTGATATACCAATATTGATTACATTTTCAATATCTATCAGTCTATATAATGTCTATATATACCCATAATTTAATTGGGTTAAACTTTTTCAAAGGATAAGAATGCTTACAGACTTGTAAAATTCTTTTAGCCAGTTAATCAAGGGCCAAGATCAGCGAATATGGCAGAATGAGATAATAAAAAGGAAAATTGGTTGTGTTCAATGAACGTTAGTGTCAGATGGTCATTTGTCTTCGCTAAATCCTCCCTAAATCTGAAACTTGATTGTTATTAGTCATAATTTTCTTGGCTAATCTAAAAACTAGGAGAAATAATATATTAAGTGTCTTAATGATATTGGATAATATTAATTTTATTTTACTTATTCCATTTTGATAGTTATGGTTCTGTTAAGTTTGTAAGGATACACATTTGGAGAAGAAAGATACTTAAACTCGGATCCCTTTTGTGTACAAAAGTAAAATTTCTTTTCCACAAAGTTCATTTGAGGCAGTAGAGAGGTTGTTTCCTACCTGGAGGTAAGTGATGGACGGAAGGCAGAATTCTAATAACTTTTTCAACACATGTTGACACCTGTAGTCTTTTCTTTCCCTTAAGGGGTAGAGTGGTAGTGGCTCTAGTTATGTCCAGAAGTGCTATGAAAATGCCCTCTGTCAGAGTTGGCACGAGGTGCACTGCTAGTGCACAATAACTAATGGATAATGATGGGACATATTCACACCTTGAAAATGAGGTGGTGAATTTTTTGAATTTTCTTATAGAGTTCAGCACAATGCGAATCCCCATGGAGATACACAGGCTGAGGACCTGTCTCGGCAATAGCAGGTGATGACAGGGGGCTCTGTTTCAATATGTTTTGTACAGAAAATCACAGCTTTGGTGTGCTGAAGCTGCTGAATTTTCATCAGGTATACACCACTGGTGTTACAGACTTGTGGAATCTGTCACTCTGAAGGTATTCTGAGAGCCAGAGAATGACTCCTATTCCAGATGACATTGGCATCCCCTGGTATTGAAAATTAAATGTATGGAAGTGAGAACTTCTCTAAAAACAATAAAACGAACAAACAACTTTGAGGGCACATAAGAAGGTGGTATTTTTCAGGTTGAGAATGGAAAGAAGGCTTTTAACCTCATTTACCGCCACTCCCATTTTACTACACAAATTATAGACAGGTGTGATCAGTGTTTGGGGTGGATTTAATCCCATCAAATTATGTAGTGAGTGCAGAATTTTTTTTATTTCTTCTTCTAGACAAGTGAAGTTGTGTGTCAGTCTGGTGTCTAAAGGCTGTTGTTCTCTGCAAGAAAAGGAGGCATTGTAAGCATTTTAATACTCAAGTGAGAATCTGTTTCAAAAGTGACCCCGATTTTGTAGTTTTAAATTTTGCCAGGAAGACTGTGAGGTTTACTAGCAATTAGTGGACCTCATCTAATATGATGCATGAAAAGTGGTTTGGGGGTTTGTGTTTTCTCACTTGAACGATAGAAGGGCAGTTCGTCACCATGGAGTAAAGGCGAGGGCATATGGAAGTAGTCCACCTGTTCAATTCCTCCCAGAGTCATCTTGCTTAGGTCAGAGATCCATGGCAACTAAACCTTACCTCCACTCACTATGTGAGTCACCACTTGGAGGAGCAGACACAGCCAGTTCCTGAGGTCCTGCCAATTCTGGAGATCTGGTGCCTATGCATTAAATAAAAGGGCAGGGTCAGCAAAGTAGCTCTCTCTGGGTCGTGCTGACCTGTGATCCTAGGAGACATATTTGACTTAAAAAAAAATCCTGCCCTTCTAATTCTTTTCTCATACATTTTTCTTCTCTTATTTGCTCCAGTTCCTTTTATTATTCTGGAAACAGCTGCTTTCCTGAACCCCTTGTTAGGGTAAGTCTTACTATCACAGACTTGGTCCCTGTGGCTTAGGGATGGTGTGTCACTCTTAGAAGTTTTTTTTTTTTTTTTTTTTAGGTATTTTGCCAGCAAGATTTCAGCTTCTAAATATGATATTCTATGTAGTCTTCTGAAAAGGCTGTTTTACTGCCATGTTGTGAAGTCGTGGATTTATAGCCCTCCTAAATATTTCGATAGACCATGAAAATGTAGTCAATTAAGAAAAGTGCAATGTGTTTTAATGGCCATGCTGATTCAATTATTCAGCTTCAGTTTTCTTTTTCTAAGATGTAAGTAGGCTTTTAAAAATTTAACTTAGTTGATTTCTGGTCCTCTGAAGACAGTGTTTGTGGTTAAACAGTCCTCTCCCTCCGAGACCCTAATGTCTACCTCTAATTTGTTTCTGGCAGATGACAGAAAGTTCATAGCCTCAATTACTTTTCACTTCTTTCATTTCTTAAAAGTGCCTCCTCTTTTCTTTCTGTATGTATTAAGGTTCTGTTTGGGCATGCATTTGAGGGATTTTAGGGTTTTGCCTTAAGAATCTGGACTGGAGTCCTCGATTTGAGTTCCTGCCAAGGATCACCCAGAAGTCAGCAGTGTTGCTGTCAGCAACATCCTTTGGTGTGAAGGCTGCCCTTGGCAGTACCGCTGAAACGACTTAGACAGTGTGTGTTCTCAGACAGGCACCATGGTGGCCTGCAACCTCAGAGTTGACTTTTGGGTTTACAAAAGTCCTCTGAGATCCCACTCTATCTCATCCTCTTAGAAAATACTGACCAGTTAGAAACCACAGATATCATTTCGACTTGTAAACAAATGGAGAATGAAGTCATTTGATGATGTTATTCTTTTCCTTATAAATTTTCAGATCTCAGACAATGGGGATTTAAAATTAGGTTGTATAAGTGCAGGAGCCATTAGGCCTTCAGGTTGTCCAGGCAAGGTAGTCAAATGGTTTTGCTGAGCAAGAGTGAGGGATTTCCATTAGTTTCTTTCTTTTTGACCTAATGATATATTTGAAAGAGAAAAGGGAAATCTGTTTGCTTCTTAAATTCTAAAAGTATAACCTATGGATCCATGGGCCCCTAGTCTTTTGGGATATAGTAATACATTAGACCCTAAAGAGATATGAATCTGATCTATGAGAGCTATGAAACAGAGGACAAGAGATTGCAGATTTGGTCACCCTGGAGACCAGTGCTTGTGCCAAACCCTTGTCATTGTGTGTCTAGGTAGCAAAGAGTCAAGAGAAAAAAAAACTTGCATTCAGCAACATGGTCTCTGAAAAACTTTTATGAAGACTGTTGGATCCCTTGTTTCATTTGACATGGTCCTTGGGTGGCCATAAGCATGCGCTACTCTGTTAGAGAACAGATGTGTTCAGACGAGGTAACCTGAATATCATCCAGCTGCAGCTGTTCTGGGTGTGGTGTAGCACACATTTCATACTGGAAGATTTCCTAGGAACCAGGCTTAGTGCATGGTTAGAAATGAAAGTGAGGAAGAAGGATGAAAAGAAGATGAAAAGAAGAAAGAGAGTGAGGAAGAATTCCTGAGCTCCCTAGCTCAGGAATTCAGATGACTGCTCTGACAAGGAACCTCACAAACAGAGATGGGAAAATAGCAGCAATCATTGACAGGATTCAGTGAACATCAGCGCACTCACAAAACAAAAACAGCTAAGGCAAATGGAGATGAAAAAATAGATAGAAAAGGCTTCATAATTTCCCTAATAATGTGGTTCTCTGATTTTTCTGTGAGAAGGCTGTTTTAGCAGCTAATGTTGCTGAGAAAGAAGTACATTTACCGTAAATGCTGAGGTAACAAACACTACACTTTAGGTAAAATGCCACCAGAAAAGTTACTTTTAGGTAATTAAAATGTACACTTAATCTGAATTATTATCCTTCTCTCATTCCAATATTGAATAAATTAGTTTGTCTAGAGAACAACATTTAGTTTTTTAAATTTTTAAATTTTATTTTAAAGATGTGGGGTACAATTTAGGATTAGGTATACAAGTGGTCAGCGTACAGGTAAAATTTGGGCCTTCCTTTGGTCCCCACTTTGCCTGGCTTGAGATCAGGTACCCTTATTGATGTTGTATCCCCCAACCCCCCAGCCTGCCGCCACCCTGGCAGTACCCCACTACTGCCAATCCTTTTCTTATGGTATTATGGTCAATGTTCATGGTCCGCTTATGAGTGAGAACATATGGTACTCTGTTCTTTGTTTCTGTGATAGATCACTGAGTATGATAGACTCTAAATCCATCCAAGTTGCTGGGAAGTCCATATGTTTGTCCTTCTTTATGATTGCATAATATTCCGTTGTGTATATTTATCAAATTTTTTTAATCCAGTCCAGTTTCAAGAGGTAGCACGGTTAGTTCTGTCTTTACTATTGTAAATAGTGCTGCAATAAGCATGCGTGTGTGGGTATCTTTTTTGTAGAATGATTTGAGTTCCTCTGGGTATATTCCCGGTAGAGATATTGCTGGGTCTTATGGAAGGCCAGTGCCTAGTTCTTTTAGAAATCACCACACTGTTTTCCAAAGTAATTGTGCTAGTTTGCATTCCCACCAGCAGTACAGAAGCGTTCCTTTATCTCCACATCCTCAACATAATCTGTTGTTGTTTGTTTTATTAATGATGGCCATTCTTACTGGGTTTAGGTGATATTGCAATGTGATTTTGAGTTGCATTTCTCTGATGATGAGTGAGGCTGAGTACTTTTTCATGTGTTGAAAAAGTATATGGCTGCCAGTATATCTTCTTTGGAGAAATGTCTATTTATGTCTTTTGCCCACTTTTTAATGGGGCTGCTTGTTTTTTTTTCTTTTCAGCATGTTTGAGTTTCTTGTAGATCCTAGATGTCAGGCCTTTGTCAGACATAGAGTTGAGAAATATTTTTTTCTCATTCTGTGGGCTGTCTCCCCGCTCTCTTGATGGTTTCTTTTGCTGCACAGCAGCTTTTCAGTTTGATGAGGTCCCACTTGTCTATCTGATACAACCCTCAGTTTTACCACAGGTTCTTTTTTTTTCCCTTTGTCTACGATATTAATGGATCATTTCAATATTTTAAGAAATGCCTAATTAAGGAATTACAGATTTAGAATGGTAGGCAAGCCAGGTAACTATAGCTCAAAAGAGTCACCGTGTTCCTTGGCATAAGCAAAAATATAAAATCTTTGTATTTCTTTATTTGTAGCTGGTCTTTAAGACTTTAACATTTATTGCCCACATGATTATAATCTGTTTTTGGCACCCAAACTGTGAGACCTGGCTGCTTCACACTCACACAGCAAGATTATTTTCATAGAATGCATTTCTTAGAACATATATCACAGGCAGTAATTTGTATGTTTCAATTGGGAGTTTTGTAGCTGTGATTCCTGTCAGTGGGATGACATTCCTTGTTAGGTTGGCCCAGTATTATATTGATTAGTTCTTCCTTCCACACTCCAAGGACACTAGTTTTCCTTTGCAGAATGTATCTTGAGTCAGTGTTCAACTTCCAGCGTTAAATTTACTGTAGACCTCTCCTTTGTATTGATGAAGGGAAATTTCAACTTACCCAGCGTTGTTGAATATGAAAAACTACATTTTGTGTTCCCAAATGCCTTGTACCACTGGTATTGTTTATTTTGGTCTGAGAGTCCTGAGGAGACTCTTGATCTTACTGTTTCTCCTGGAAGCTGTGCACTAGATTTCTAGAATGCCCATTGTATTGAATGGAGATTTACATTTTCCATAGAATATATAATTTAAGAGGTTGTGATCATCTTTTTCCTTAAACGCTATTACAGTCAGAAAAACTTTCTGTATGAGTGTTTTTACCTCTCCTCTTCCATCGCCACATAACTAAATAGTCCCTTAGTCTACTGAATTAAAAATAATTAAGATTAAAATAAAAAGTCATTTAGCCATCTCTGACTAGCAAAGAATGGAAAGAGACACTGAAAATTGCAAAACATGGTTAAATGAAAATGTTCTACTTTTTGTAATATTGTTATTTTAAACTGTGGGAAGATAAGCGTTTAGCAGTCAGAGATAACATGTGGTACACATTTTGCATTTCTAACTTTCTGATTTTTAATTTTGGTTATGAACTTGATTTGAAGTATCTTAGATTTAGTATAGGATTTATAAAGTAAAATTCTTTCTTTTACTGTGCATATTTAAGATTTTTGCTGCTAGGTATCCTGAATTCATGAAAGTTCTATCATCTAAGTCACCAAACTTACCTCAGCTTTATCTATTCTTCACCTCAGCTTTATCTATTCTTCGAAATGAGCTGCATTAAGTACATTGAGGTTGCATTAAACTTTTACTTTATGTAGTTCTTCAGAATAAACCACTATGCCTACATTCCTTTCTATATCATCCTCCTCACAAAAACCAGTCACAAAATACTTCAAATGGTATCGTTTCTGCAAACATGAAGATTGAACAACAGGAGGAAGTGCAATAGGGCTGTCCAACGACCCATTCCATTCCTGGATCGCCTTCTTTTTTCTTTCCTCTTCTTTTTTTTTTTTTTTTTTTTGAGCTAAGAAAGGTAAATTTATTAAAAAGAAGTCATATTGTGAAGGGCACAATTGGCAGGACAGCAACAAGAATGTCTGCTATCTGCTGCCCTGGAACTCCTTCTTACCTTGACTCACAGGAGTGGCTCCTCAGAAAAATGACCAACTGTTCTGGTTTTCCTGGGACTGTCCCAGTTTTATCACTCAAAGTCTCCTGTCCTAGAAAACTCTTTAGTCCAAGGCAACCAGAACAATGGGTCACCCTACCCTGCAGCCATGTTCTGGTTCCTGAGCCTCCCCTAAGGTCATGACTAATCTATCCAGTGGTATGTATCTCAGTCAGGTTGTACCAGTCACCTGCTCTGTCCTTGGGATTCTGCATGTTGAACTGAGACACACTGAGGTGCGAGTTGTTTGCAGCATCACTGTGTTAAATAAAACCTTTTAAGGCAGTTCAACCATGATTACATGTTGAAATCATCTGGTACTCAAAATTTTCTGCTCAGTAGGCCTTGTTCTTAGAGACTCTGACTTGAATGGTTTGGGATGGGACCTGGGTACCATACTTTGACAAAACCTTATCTGGTGATTCTAAGATACAGCCAAGGCCCAATTAACTGCTCTAGAAGGAAGATACATAAATTCCTGATACTGAGGTATCTGGAATTGCTTTGATTTCTGCCATTTTTGAAGCTTGTTTGATCAGTGCTTTTTGGACTCCATAATATACTCCAGTACCTTTCCAGTAAATTAACTTTGAGGAATATATTTTGAATTTTTCTCTTTTTTGCTACCAAAAGAACCACAATTATTATGTAGACACAGTCAATTTTGTTCTTGTTTGTACTTTAGGTAAAGAAAATGGAAAAACAGATTAAAGCAGGGGATAACAATGGAGAGATTTATGCTCAGAACACAAGGAATACTAGTATTATAGCTAAGGTCAGAGCTTCAGTATACTCAGTTCTCAAGCATCATGTATTGAGTAAATTAATCAAGGAATTAATGAATGAAAAATCCCACAGTCTCTTGTGTCAAAATACATATGATCACTTAGAATTAAGTTTTAGAGAAAATTGCCACCCTAGATAAATTAATATGCTTTACATCTGAAAATAAAATAGTAAAATAATCTTAATACTCTATTTTATTTTGTCTTAGTTATAATAATACTTAAACCCTAAATTATGCTCAGTGAGTAGGGATATTCTGATGTTTAAACTGTTTTCCTCTCCACAGTTTACAACTTTTCTTTTTATTCAAATTGCCTTGTTTTATGAGTTTTGCATATTAAGTTATTTTAAAGTTTTTTTGAATTAAGATGACCCAGACTACAAAGAACAAAAAATTAGAATTAAGTGTTTATAAGATGAAAGCCACTATATTAGTTATTGATACTCATATGACATTACTTTCAGAAATTAAAGACCTTTCAAATGACAAATTCTTATAAATAAGTACTATAACTATAATTTTGGAAAGAAACATATCACTAGACAAACAGAAGTCTTTTAAAAACATGTTTCATCCAAAACATTATTCTTAATAAATAAGAAAGTTTTGAAATAAAGATATAAATTTTTCTTTCATTATTTTATCTCGATAAAAGAAAACCACAATGAAATCTTTATAGACATCCTCTATTCAATAAGGAAAACTCATTAGTAATACATTTAGGAATATTACTGATAACCACAGATTTGTGGGAAATGGTTGAATTTCCTCAGTACTAACTGGCTGCTTAATTTGGTAGCTTAAAATGACACCTCTGAATGCCAATACTTTGCTGGACTGTCTGAAGGATCCCAGTGCTTTCCTTCTGACTCTGTGGTTCACAGGGACAGTCCTATTGGCATTTGGATGCAAAGAGACATTTTGGCGAAATGTCTAGTTATTGCAGAATGTTTAAGCAGCTGGTTAAAATTATCTCTCTCCGGGCAGTCTGACAACCAGAAACCCTCTCCTTTTCACACATTTTCTGATGACCCCTTGAAGACATACTGCCACTGCAGATGAGAAATTTTGCTCTCGTAGGGTTATATTGACTTAATTTATAGGAGAGTGAACTCTGAAAAAGTGTTGTACAAACTGGAGAATATTTCATACATCAGAACACATCATTGCCAGTCCTTTTGATTGAGAATTAACTATAATTTGTTTCTGGAATTTTTAAATCTTGTTATCCTAATGAAGACCTAACCAGTTTTTTTCTTGACATGTTCCCTTTATCAGCCCACTGATTGTCTTATGGACATTAGAAAGGTTGCTGGATTGGGACTCCTTTACATATCTTCAATGTAAAAACTTCTAGAAAAGCTGCTAGAGAAAGCCATTTCACTTCTTAAATATTTTATATGAGAAAGATATAGGCTTATTCATGAATAATTCTAATAATTTTAGTATAAAAATCAAATGTTACAAGTGAGTTTAACTCATTTACTTATTTAAGATACAAATTTTAATAGGGTGATAAAAATCCAAGTAAGAAATTAGTATTACATATTATCTTTAAAAATAAAACAAAAACAAAAGAGGTACATGCTGTAGAATACATGAGTTCTAAGCCTAGTACTGATTATAAATAAGTGCCTGGAATACCTGAACTTAATCATCACCTTACCTGGCCTCAGTTTTCCCATCTATAAAATGAGGGATTTTCATGTTATCAGTTAAGTCTAAAATACGATCTTACTGTAATATCCAGTGTTATAACAGTCAAAGAAGGATATTTATTTGATTCAGGAAAAATGTACAACTGAGTTGTTTTTATCATACAACAATTAAGAAAAAACTGATTTAAATCATGATAATTTTTCGGGAAATTCTAGACGAGGTATCAATGACAACATTTTTATCTTGGAGTTAGATTTTTTTGTGAAAGTTACATATGATCATATGGATCACTGTCTTTTTTAGACAGCTTTTTAAAAAAAGTTGAATTGTGATACACTCTACTGAAAATCATGTGGAGTCTAGACATTATTTAATACCACATGCTGCCAAGTCATGCTAGGAGTCCCTTTAGTTGCTTGTCTCTTGTGTTTGGAGGATGATTTAATTCAAAATGGAAGATAGGTGAGGTATTATGTGAGCTCCAATCTTTTTTCTTTTCTCTTTTCCATTAGGAGAATGGGTTAATAGTTCTTATTCCAGGAAAGGCTGACAAAATTCTCTACCTGCCAACACTGTGTTTATGCTCATTTTCTTAGTTTCAGTTCTTTCATATGTCCTGAATGAGTCACAGGTATGAGAACTTCTTCACTGTTTTACCTAAGTTATGTTAATTTCTAAAGAAGTAATGCTGACTTTAACTTATTTTCATTCATTCATTCCCTGTATTATGGAGATCCGACTTTATACCAGGCTCTGTGTTGGGGATTAAAAACAAATTATGAGTTGCACTACCCTCAAGGGTCATACAGCGTACAGGGAGAAATACACATTTAAACACATAACTGCAATTCAATATAATTGTTATGTTGGAGGAAGGTGTTGTAGTAGAATGGAAAATTGAATACTCATTAGAAATGTCTAGTATCCATTAGAAAAATCTTCCTACCATGACATAGTTCACAGAGAAGATAGTTAAGACTCCCAGGGAAAATTGAAGTCTAGACAGGAGTTTGATCCCATGCACTAGGAGCAGGAGAATAGGGAGAGCATTTCAGTTGGTAAGGCAAGGGCGCCAGAGGGTGAAGGCATGAAGGGAAAGGAGCCTGGTAAAGTGAGGCACTGGAAATATTTAGAGGGCTTGTAGCTTTGTTACAATTGGGGAAGTTGAGACAGAGCAGGAGACAGAAGTCATACTATGAGTATTTTGTATTTCTTGCTGAAGAGCTGAGATTCAACCGTATTGGGCCTTACCTCTCAGTACAAAATTTACTTAACCTTGGGGGAAAGTGAAAACTGGTGACTGGATTCCTGAAACCTCCTTGAACAGCAATTATTTTCAATCTTAAGTCATTTAAAAAATGAGTATTTAAATATCAACAAAACAAAAAGCTGGTTCTTTGAAAAAATTAACAAGATTGATGGGCCCCTAGCCAGAATGACCAAGAAAAAGAGAGAAAAAGCCCAAATAAACACAATTAGAAATACAAAAGATCAAATCACAACTGACCCCGAAGAAATTCAAAAGATTATCAGAGATTACTATGTACACCTATATGGAAACAAACTTGAAAACCTAGATGAAATGGAAGATTTTCTGACATCACACAATCTACCCAAGTTGAAACAAGAAGACATCGAGACACTGAATAGACCAATAACAACCCAGGAAATTGACTCTGTCATACGAAAACTACCTACAAAAAGAAGACCTGGACCAGATAAATTTCCAGCAGAATTCTACAAAACATACAAGGAAGAGCTGATACCAATCTTATTGAAAGTATTCCAGGCAATTGAGAAGATGAAATTCTCCCCAAATCATTTTACAAAGCTAACATTACACTGATACCCAAACTGGGTAAAGATGCAACAAAGAAAGAGAACTACTGGCCAATATCCCTTATGAACATAGATGCAATAATCCTCAACAAAATGCTAACAAATCGGATCCAAAAGCACATCTCAAAAATCATCCACCATTATCAAGTAGGCTTCATCCCCAGAGAGTAGGGCTGGTTCAACATTTGTAGGCCCATAAATGTAATTAAATACATCAATAGATGTAAAAACAAGAGCCACATGATTATTTCATTAGATGCAGAAAAAGCTTTTGATAAAATCCAGCATTGCTTCTTGATAAAAACCCTCAAACACCTAGGCATAGAAGGAACATACCTCAAAATTGTAAGTGCCATCTATGACAAACCCACAGCTAACATATTGCTAAATGGACAGAAATTAGAAACATTTCCCCTGAAAACTGGAACAAGACAAGGCTGCCCACTCTCACCCCTCTTGTTCAATATTGTGTTGGAAGTCCTAGCCCAGGATATTAGACAAGAGAAGGAAATAAGGGGTATCCAAATAGGAAAAGAGAAAGTCAAGTTATCCCTCTTTGCTGATGATAGGATCCTATACTTTGAAAATCCAAGAGAATCTGTCAAAAACCTGCTGACACTGATAAAAGACTTTGGCAAAGTCTCAGGGTACAAAATAAATGTACAAAAGTCAGTTGCATTCCTATATAACAACAACAAGCAGGCAGAGACCCAAATAAAAACCATAATCCCTTTCACAATAGCCACAAAAAAAAAAAAAATGAAATACCTCAGCATCTTCCTAACCAGAGAAGTGAAAGACCTTTACAATGAGAATTACAAAACACTGCTCAAAGAAATCCAAGAAGACACAAATAAATGGAAAAATATTCCATGCCATGGATAGGAAGAATCAACATTGTTACGATGTCCATCCTACCAAAGGCAATCTAGAGATTCAATGCAATACCCATTAAGTTACCAACATCATTCTTCTCAGATCTGGAAACTATAATACAGAAATTCATATAGAAACATAAACAATCATGAATAACCAAAACAATCCTTAGCAAGAGAAACAAAGCAGGAGGTATTACACTCCCAGACTTCAAACTCGACTATAAAGCTATAGTAATCAAAACAGCTTGGTACTGGTATAAAAACAGGCACATAGACCAATGGAACAGGATAGAGATTCCGGAAGCAAAGCCTCAATTCCTCAACCAACTCATCTTAGACAAAGCCTCCAACAAAAACTACTGGGGAGAGGAAAACCTATTCAGTAAATGTTGCTGGGAAAACTGGCTGAACACATGCAGATTGAAACAGAACCCCTACCTATCACCACACACAAAAATTAACTGTAAATGGATCAAAGATCTAAATGTAAAACCTCAAACTATAAGAACCTCAGAAAACGCAGAAGACACCCTTATGGAAATTGGAACTGGCAACACATACTTATCCAGAACCCTAAAGGCCAATACCTTAAGAAATAAGATAGACATGTGGGACCTCATCAAATTAATGAACTTCTGTAAAGCAAAAGAAACCATCAAGAGAGCAGGGAGACACCCCACAGAATGGGAAAAAAATATTTGTCAACTGTATATCTGATAACGGCCTAACATCTAGGATCTACAAGGAACTCAAACGCACCAAAAGGAGAAAAAACAAACAGCCCCTTTAAAAAGTGGGCAAAAGACATGAATAGACACTTCTCTAAAGAAGATATATGGGCAGCCAACAGACAAATGAAAGAGTGCTCAGCCTCACTCATCATCAGAGAAATGCAAATCAAAACCACATTGAGATACCACCTAACCCCTGTAAGAATGGCCATCATTAATAAAGCAAACAACAACAGATGCTGGCGAGGGTGTGGAGAAAAAGGAATGCTTCTACACTGCTGGTGGGAATGCAAACTTGTACAACCTCTCTGGAACACAGTCTGGAGATTTCTGAAAGAACTAGAAATTGACCTTCCATATGAATCAACAATTACCCTATTGGGAATATACCCAAAGGAACTCAAATTATTCTATGAAAAAAATACCCTCACACGTATGTTTGTTGCAGCTCTATTCACAATAGCAAAAACATGGAACCAATCGTGTTGCCCATTGAAGTTGGACTGGATTAAAAAAATGTGGTACAAATACACAGTGGAATATTATGCAGTCATAAAGAAGGACAAATATTTGTACTTTGCAGCAAATTGAATGAACTTGGAGTCTATCATACTCAGGGATTTATCACAGAAACAAAGAACTGAGTTCCATATGTTCTCACTCATAAGGTGAACTTGAACAATTATAATGTTATAAGAAAGTGATTGGCAGTAGTGGAAAACTCTCAGGGAGGGGGAGGGGGACTGGCAGTTGAGGGAAACTGCTAGGGGAGAGAGGGGCATACCTCATCAACAAGGGTACCTGCATGATCAATGTTTGTATACCTAACCCTGGATTGAACACCACATCTTTATAATACATAAATTAATTAATTAAAAATTAGTATTGACATAAATATATGGTAAGAACTGCAAAATAAATTTACCATGAATTTTAGAGATTAAACAGGAGATTGCAAGAAAAATTCTCTAATAAAGGGGAAGGTCAGAGTTATAGGCTCAGAGTCCTCAGAACATTTGCCTTGGCTCTACTTGGCCATTAGGGCTTCTTCAGCACAAGAGTTTGTGAAGATTTCATGGCTAGTAATGCAGTACTTAGGCTGGCTTTCAAAAACAAACAATGAAAAAGAAAATGGATGGTGCTGTTAGTCACAATGAGCTGGAGGTTAGTTTTTTTCTTGTGACAATAAGAAGTATTTCCAGCAAAATAATTACACATTCTTATTGATATTGAAAGCCTCGCCCATTGTAATTCTTCCTGTGCTTATCAGGTTTAGAGAATAGAATAAAAGGATTCTTTGTCATAAGAGAAAGTCCAGTAGAGTTTCACATTAGTCTTTAAAACTTGAGAATTAAGGTAGTCCTCAAAGCAGCCACAGGGACACATCTTCCTTTTAGCATGAGGAGTTGATGACTAATATCTGTGCAGTTTGGTCACACAGAAAAATTACATTTTATATCGCATTTCAGCACTGTTATAAAATGGTTAGTAGTTAAACAAAACACTGTCTTCAAATGAAACCAAGAGAGAGATGTGACAATAGTTATTATTTTCCCTTGAGTTTCTCTTATTCATGGCCCACATGGACTTTGTTTCATTTTTAAGAGTGATTGATAATTTTTTATTTGAAAAATGATTACTTCGAAGGAATTCAGTAACAAATGTCACATTCAGAACAAATTGAGTTCATAATTACTTAGCTTAATTGAAAATACTGATAACACAAAGGGAACATAAAATCATTTAACTCAGTGTTATTTCAGCACACCAGTGAGGGAAAACATTTCATGGTTTTAAAAAATCAAGTGTTTGGAGTTCTAGTCACCTTAAGAAAGCCCCAAAAGCCTTTGTTTATTTCTAAAGAGAAATAGAGTAGTCGGCTGGTTACATAGTAAAGATGTTAACCAAATTCTGTTTTCTGTTTCTACTCCAGACATTTGAAATCTCTTTGACCCTGGCAAGGTTGCTTTATTTCTTAGTTTGCAAACTCCCATCTAAATGATTCTGTTATTTAATTATTTAACTATGGAATTGTTGTATTCCTCTATAGTTTTTATTTTTTCTTTTTTTTTCTGCCTCAATTGGGATTTTCTTAAATCTTCATATTAATGTTGAGTTGATTTTTATATCCCCTATAGTTACTCTCTAAGAACATAGCTGGAGTAAAAAATGTATTGGCAGTTAAATCTCTTCTTTTGTTGACTTCTGAGAACGGGGTACTCTGAGGAGGCTTGAATTTATATCACCAATTTTCTTTTCTTTTCAAATGCATATAACTTCAGACATAAATTGAATGGATATAGTTTTGCATTTCAGAAATTTTCATTGAGTTACTACTGACATTCTCTTGACTTGAATGAATTATTAAAAGGTAATTTACTTTTAATAGCCATGCATGTACGTAGGATAAAATTCTAAAACTTACCAGAGTGAACAGTAAATAACTTCATGCTCTGTTCTTCAGTTACTAGTTTCCCTTCTCACAAAACACCACTTCTATCCATTTCTTGGGTATCCTTTTAGTTATAGTTCATGCATGTCTAAGATTAGTAGAGAAACCTTTGATGAGCAATGCAATTTTTTTCAGTGATTGTTGGTCTTACTTTTAAAAAATGTCTTTTTAGTTCAACGCCAGTACTTCCTTTTTTTGTAAAAGTGACATAAAAGTAGTACATGTATGGAGTCTAACATGATGTTTTGATATTTGTATACATCATGGAATAATTAAATTAAGTTACTTATAATATTTATCATTTGATATTTTCAAATTTTCAGAAATATATAAATTTATTAGGTCTTCAAATTTATTTACATTTGTAGTTACTTATAGTATTTATATTAATTAAAATCGTATTAAACACTTTGTGTGTGTGTGTGTGTGTGTGTGTGTGTGTGTGTGTGTGTGTGTGTGTCTGGTTCTTGATGCCATTGGTATTTTTTCCTTTTTACTTTCTTGTTTTTAATTACATTGAAAAGTCTCTATTTTGTGAAGGTATAGCATATAATTTTCCAAATTACTCTTGTATTAGGTTTTGTTTTTCATATTTATTTAGTATTTTCTTCTGAGCATGTTTCTTTATTATATTTTTGCCTTCATTTTCTTCATTCCACTGGATAGATTAAATATTCTTTTATTGGCTTGAAAGTTACATATGCTACTCTTTGTCTCCTAGTATTTACACATAACTTATTTAAACCCATTCTCAATTTCTTTTTTTTTTTTTTTTTTTGGAGTCTCACTCTGTCGCCCAGACTGGAGTGCAGTGGCCGCTCCCGGCCACCGCAGCCTCGACCTGCTGGGCTCCAGCGATCCTTCCGCCTCAGCCTTCCAAGTAGCTGGAACTACAGGTGCGCGCTACCATGCCCGGCTAATTTTTTGATTTATTGTAGAGATGAGGTCTCGCCAAGTTGCCCAGGCGGGTCTCGAACCCGCAGGCTCAGGCAATCCACTCACCTCAGCCTCCCAAGGCGCGGAATTACAGGCTGAGCCACCGAGCCCGGCTGCTTCTCAATTTCTTAAACTTAGTAATCTATATCTTTTCCCTCAAATAAAACCTATACCTCAGCATACTTTCACCTCATTATGCTTTTCGCCATTTTTCTCTATATTCATATCTTAGAATTTATTCCTGGATCAACAATATACATTTGTTATTGCTCTTCTTTACTTATTTTGACAGTCACACTAAGTTTCTCATTTTTTAATTTATTTTTATTTCTTTTCCCTCTTTCCATGTCTTCTTCTCCCTCACCTCCACTTTTACTGAGGTGTAATTGACAAATAAAAAGTGTATACATTTAAGGTATGCAATGTGGTATTTTGATAGACATAAATGTGCAACGATTAACACAATTAAGCTAGTTAATTTATCTATCACATTACATAGTTGTTATAAACTATGATCTTCAGAACTTATTCATCTTAAAGCTGAAAGTTTGCATCCTTTGGATAATTTTATTTCCTTTCCACCCAGAAGTGGAATTGCTGGATTACATGGTAGTTCTATTTAATTTTTTGAGGAATCTCCCTAATGTTTTCCAAAATGACTGTACTAATTTATATTCCCACCAACAATGTATAAGATTTCCCTTTTCTCTATATCCTCACCAATACTTGACTTTTTGATAATAGCTGTCCTAATAGTTACAAGATGATATCTCATGTGGTTTTAGTTTGCGTTTCTCTGATGATTACTGATGCTGAGCACCTTTCCATATACTTTTTGACCATTTGTAAGTCTACCTTGGAAAAACACTGACAACAAAGCAAAAATAAAAAGGTGGGACTACATCAAACAAAAAGTTTCTGCACAGCAAAGGAAACAATCAATAAAATAAAAAGGCAACCTATAAAATTTAAAAAATGTATAGACCATATCTCTGATATGAGATTAATATCCAAAATATATAAGGAACTCACACAACTCAATAAGAAAAACAACAACAACAACAATAAATAACCCGATTAAAAATGGACAAAGAACTTTAAAAGACTTTTTTTCAAGGAAAGCATGCAAATGACTAAGTTATTGATTTAACCTTATTTTTCATGTGTGTTCCAGATTTCTGCTTTTCAGAAATATGCTGAATGCTCTGAAGCTCTGTATACTTATTTTACCCCATTATTTAAATAATAATTTAACCATTTATTTATGTAATTCTAAGCTCAAAGACTTTATCCCTAAGCACTTTAAATATGAATGTATTAATTTAATATCTCCTTATGTCTCGAGTTGCTTTTATTTTTATTTTTTTATTTTTTGAGTTGGAGTCTCACTCTGTCACCCAGACTGGAGTGTAGGGGCCCCTCCCGGCCACCGCAGCCTTGACCTGCTGGGCTCCAGCGATCCTTCCGCCTCAGCCTTCTTAGTAGCTGGAACTACAGGCGTGCACTACCACGCCCGGCTAATTTTTGATTTATTGTAGAGATGAGGTCTTGCCAAGTTGCCCAGGTGGGTCTCGAACCCGTGGGCTCAGGCAATCCACTCACCTCAGCCTCCCAAAGCGCGGGATTACAGGCTGAGCCACCGAGCCCGGGGTCGAGTTGCTTTTAGAGCCTGATTTCCATCTAATATTTTTCCTTTGTAGGCTATCCGTTTTCAGTCTTTAGAATTTTCTGTTCACCATTGTTTTGTTAAAATTCTCTGAAGTGTAACTAGTTGTGGAGATTTCCCCCTCTATTTATTTATTGACATGCTATGAGCAATTTTAATTGGAGAATAATATTATTCATACATTTGGAAAATTTGTTTGTTAAATATGATTTGTTAAATATGTCCTGCTTTCCTTTTTTTTAAAATTGGAACATATAGGTTATTTAAAAAGCAAATTAGAGAGAGAGAGGGGAGATTCACCTTCCCAAGGAAGGAGAGGTGTCCAAGGCTAGAAAACATGGCGACTGTGGCTCAAGGAGTCACATGGTCAGACCATGCTTAGCAAAGTGATGGCCCATTTTTTTAAAATTTGGGAAGTCCTATTAAATGAATACACTTCTATATGGTATTATCTTAAACTTGATTTTAGAAATGATGTGCTTTTACTGTTTTTGATTGCCTTTTGAGGAGTTACTTTGTTGGACCCTCTAACTTTCTAACAATTTTCTTTGCCAATGCTCATTCTGTTATTGAAACCATTTACTTGTTCTTTTTTTCAATGATTTCACTTTTCATATCCAATGTCTCCAATTGTTTCTTCCGTATGATGACTTATTTCTGTACCTTGTTTCCAGTGCCTTCCCTTATCTACATGAGACAATTATTATACTTATTTAAGCATTTTTTTCTGTCTAATATAGTAAATCTTTTTTGCTACAGTTCTTCAGAATATGTATTGTATTTTTAAAAATAGCAGTTGGGTATAAATATCACATCACTTTTCTTTATGAGATCATTATTCCCCAGGGGATAGTAATGTGTTATTGGAGAAAATACTGGCAAAATACTAGATTGGATTCCTCCTGAAATATTCAGAAGGGCAACATGCAACAGAGAGAAGAATCTTTTGTATTGTTATCCACTCTCTGTATGGATCCCTTTCATTTTTTCCCCCTGCAATATAATCCTGACCTGGGAAACTTCCTTATACCTCTAGCTTAATCACTGCCCTTTCCTTAGTACTGACTCTATGATTTGTAATCGTCCAGTCCTCTAGGTATTTAGGTCAGAAGAGGGAATGCTCCAGGTCTACAGTGGGACTTCACTTGTTTTTATCCATCCTTCCCAAGGTGGGCCAGAACACTGTTCTCAAGTTACACTGTCATTTCAAGCTGGTCCTAGATGGATATCACTTCGATTTTATTTTGTATTGTTTATTTTATTTTATTTTATTTACATCCTACAGAAGAAATGAAGTGGACAACAACGTGCCTAAAGTGATGTAAAGTAAATACGAAAAATGCTAGAGAATCTTATGCAGTCTATCCCCAGCTGTGGCGCCTAGCCTGCTCTCGTTTGTATTTCTGCCTGACCCTTAGCATATGTGCCAGACCCAACTCGCTCTATTTCTTACAAAGAGTTATCTAGGCTTTTATGATAGTTTCCTGTACCCATCAATCTCCCTCTCACTTCTGTGACTTTGCCAAGGTTGCATTTTGGTGGAGGATGCTATCTGATGCCATCTTGTCAGTAGCAGAAATCTAGTTGTTTCTATAAGAATTTCTAAAAACTATGGCTATGAACTTGAATAAGTAAAAAAATTTTGTCATTTTTATACTTGAGCGATATTGTGGCTGGGTATATAACTTTAGGACCCCAATTTTTTTCTTGTTGCTTTATAAGTATAGCTCAATTGCTTCAGGGCAGTCTGACAACTCTCTGATTACTTTTTCCTTTAAAGTGCCTTTTCCCCCCCGCTTTGATTTTGAAGACCGTTTCTTTAATATTAAAGTCTATTAGTTATTAGTTTGATTGTTTTATTATTAGATCTGTTTGTTAGCTGTATAATAACTTTTTTCCCTGAAATATCAAATGTTTTCTATAACTGCAGTTTCAATCATCTTTAATCTCTGACTTTTTAAAATTAAAAACGAAAATCTTTTCTGTTTCGTTTTTTTCTCACCTTTTTGAGATACCGCTTATGCCTACGTTAAATCACCTTTGTCTATACTGAATACATGCCCATTTTCTTTAGAAATTCTTAGGTCATGTGCTCACTTCTGTCAAGTTATTCTGTGTTACTCTTATTCTTCATTTTGCTGCTTCCAACATGGACTTCGTTTTGTGGCAGTTTTATTATTTGCATCTTCTCTCAAGCCCTGCCAATTCATTTTTCATCTTCCCATCTAATGTTCCTTCATTTCTTTCTCCAAGTCTTATAGCTCTACATTGATCTCTTATTTCACAGACCTGGTATTTCCTTTAATTGTGTGTGAGTTCTTAGAAATGACTTAGATCATGACTTTTACTCTGCCTTGTAGAAACATGTTTTAAGAAGTATTTTTCACCATTTGTTGTCCTTGTTCCTGTCTTGATTTTTGAAGGTACTTAAAAAATATATATATGTATGTATTACATATATATATTTATATATGGTGTACATGTTCAAATCTTTGATTATTACTCATTTTTGAATAAGTGATAATGGCTTGACCTTGCGTTTCTGCCGTCTTGAGGATGTTTAATGAGTTTTGAGGTTCTTCTGTAGCCCACCCTTTACTTTAGTCTTTTGTTCTGAGTCAGAGAATAGTGTTTTGGTCCTTCATAGTGTACCATACTGCTGAAGTGAGTGCCTCACACACTCTTTATAGGATTGTGGCTCTGGGCACCTTCTTTTTGTGTCATTTTTGTCCCTGCCTCAATGTGACTGGCATTGAGTCCTTTGTCATGTATATTAAGTTTCCAGATTATAGTGAGGGTTAACTTAATAAAAAATGGGAGAAAAGGAAGCAGAGATATCTGCCATCTTAAAATTGGAAGATATCTATTTTGTTTCACAAAACTATTTAACCCCTTTTTCCTGTCTTATGGAAACAGATGATAAGAGCAGAATTTTTTCCTAAAGAAAACAGCCATTTACTAAGATCTCTACCTTTAAATAGAATGAAATTGTCAGGGGCTTTACAAATATGACTCTTAACTTTCTCCAAATTAAATTTTTAAGCAGGTCTCCATCTCACATTAGTCTGTTGTCCCACACAAGGGAAAAATATATTATTTTGTTATTCTTATATTGTTCAAACACTCCCAAGGTTATTTCTTTCCCTTTGCTTTTCTTATTACACAGATAAAGTAACTAAGATTCATTAATCAGGTGATTATGACTCCCGACTTTCTCTAATTCCATTGCCATGTTCTTGATCAGGAATCTGATCATCTCAAGATCTGAGAGAAATAAAAAATCAGTTCTTCATGAAATTCTTGGTTGGAAAACCTAGAGATACTAGATAAAATCAGCTAATACAGAAGAAGAGGTTAACTTCATTGATGTAGAGGAATTACAGCATAAATATATGATACTTGTTTTTGCCTCCTGAAAAATGATGATGAGATTTTGAGACACATTCTTGCTGATATATCACCCAAATAGAGAGGAATATATGCTGTTGTGCTTTTTTCCTCTAAATCACTATCAATATGGAGCACCAAAAGTTCAAAGCGTGATTCAAAATTTCTTTGTCGTCATGCCTTATCAAGTGGTACCTTGGCCTTATGTTTAATACAGTATTAAAAATTTTCCATTAGGCTATAAACTAAAGGGAATCATTTTGATACCCACTTCCTTCAAGTGAAAAGAATGCCTTCTGTATTATTAGAAGGAATATAGAAGAAATAGAGAATGCCGTCTATTATACTACTTGTTCAGACATGGGACATCATTAGTATGGAGATCATTCACTGCACTGATTGCATCAGTGTCCAAAGTCCTTCTGTTTAGTGTGATCTTTCTTTCTTTCTTTCTTTCTTTTTTTCTTTTTCTTTTTTTTTTTGAGTTGGAGTCTCACTTGGTTGTCCAGACTGGAGTGCAGTGGCCGCTCCCAGCCACCGCAGCCTCGACCTGCTGGGCTCCGGCGATCCTTCCACCTCAGCCTTCTGAATAGCCGGAATTACAGGCATGCGCTACCACGCCCGGCTGATTTTTTGATTTATTATAGAGATGAGGTCTCGCTGCCCAGGCGGGTCTCGAACCTGCGGTCTCAGGCAATCCACTCACCTCAGCCTCCCAAAGGCGCGGGATTACAGGCTGAGCCACCGAGCCCGGCTTTTTTTAGTAAGAGTCTCACTCTGTTGCTCAGAGTCAAGTGGCATGCTCATGGCCACTGTAGCTTCAACCTGCTGGATTCAGGCAATCCTTCCGCCTCAGCCTTCCATGTAGCTTGAGCCATAGGTGTGCACGACCACTGATTTTTTGATTTATTGTAGAGACGAGATCTCACCGAATTACCCAGGCTGGTCTCGGACCTCTGGTTCAGGCAATCCTCTCACCTCTGCCTCCCAAAGTGCTGGGATTACAAGCATGAGTCACTGCACCCCGCTCTAGTGTGATTTGTTACCTTGAGTTAAATAGAAGAACGAACATCCTTGGCCTTAAAGGCTTCAGTGTCTGATAGACAGTGCTGATAAAAAGATAACAAAACATAAACAGATTACTAATATCAAAAGTGTCAAAATATCTCAAAGACAACCAAAAGGATTAAGGTCAGAGTTATGAGAACTGCATATTTAGATTAGGTATATCATCATGGAAATTCATTGGTTTTCTTTTGCTTAGATATACCCGTGTCCAGTAAATCATTCAGGAAATATTTATTGGGTACCTACTATTTGAGAAGTAGCAATGCTAGAGACATGGTGACAGATATAAGATAAATCAAGCATGGATTCTTCCCCTAGTAATTTACAGTGTAAGAGACCAAAGATGCTACATAGCATAAAGCAGAAAGTAGAAGAGCTTGAGTAATACTGAAAAGACTTACTTGCAAAAAACAGGTCACTCGTATTATTGTGCTGTGTTGTGTCACATTATCAGCTTAATGTGGGGTTTAGCCCTTTCTGTGATTTCTACATCAAATATGTAATGAACAACAAAAGACAAAAATATTCACAGTTTATGTATTTTGCAGACAGTTTGAGGTTTTGTTGGAGATTGAGAATCAATCACATATTGCATAACATAAACATATCGTATAAGAAAACAAAACCTTAAATTTCATATTGGAATTCCAGTTATTAAAGATCATTTGGCCGGGCTCGGTGGCTCAGCCTGTAATCCCGCGCCTTTGGGAGGCTGAGGTGAGTGGATTGCCTGAGCCTGCGGGTTCGAGACCCGCCTGGGCAGCGAGACCTCATCTCCACAATAAATCAAAAAACTAGCCGGGCGTGGTAGCGCACGCCTGTAGTTCCAGCTACTTGGAAGACTGAGGCGGAAGGATCGCCGGAGCCCAGCAGGTCGAGGCTGCGATGGCCGGGAGCGGCCACAGCACTCCAGTCTGGGCGACAGAGTGAGACTCCAACTCAAAAAAAAAAAAAAAAAAAAAAAAAAAATCATTTGACCATCCTGCTGCTGTCTTGATACCTATTCAGTCCCTGTATATAAGTACTATCTTCAACAAGATGTGGTGTGTGTTTTTAAGGTTATGTTTGCTCTTTGTCAACAGCCTGAAAATGTGTATGATCTCTGTTTCTCTAGTAAAAAAATATTGTTGGGGGCAAATAAGGAGATTTCATTTTTTCATTACTTTGCATAGGATCCACAGATGCTCACAGTATACTATTTATGATGTGTGAGACATACATAGGGCATTGCTTTTCCATGGGGATCCAATTACTTCCGTATAGTCCCTTTCTGTGGAACAGGTAACCTGACAACATTTATTCATAGCAGCAAAATTGGTCATATGAAAAATGGCTCGTGAGAAAAGTCTTAGGATCTCAGGATATTAGACCTTGAAATGATCGTAGAGATTTTGAGTGTAACCTCCTTATGTTGTAGTTGAAAAACTGAGACATAGAAAGTCTGCCCAAGGATACCTGCCTATCTTATGAGATCAAGCAATTTATAACCTTCTCTTATAGTTCCTTAGACGTACATGCCATAGACTGGTGGTGTGAAGTCGTAATATAGGGTTTGTAGGACAAGATTTCACCCTTGAGAATTGTTTTTAAGACTCTATGTGATTTTTTCATCTCCCCAGATTGATCATTTCTGACACTTTACAGTTGCAAGTTTAATGCATAACCTAGATCCAAACTGTTTCCATAGGAGAGCAAATACCAATTCACAAGACAGCATAGGATTTGACTTTAAATTAAAAATTGAAATGAAAACCCTGCTCACAATTAGATCTTACTTCCTCTAAGCTTTCTTAGCACTTGTGTGTCTAAATATTGCTATTATATGTTTATGACTTATACAATTATTCATACACAATATTTCTACTAATCAACTATCAGAACTCTGAAAGCAGAGACTATCATACTGACACCTTCCTCCTGGGTTATTCCAACGCTTTCATGTTTGCTCCACAAATGTTTTCTGCCTTAATGGAGAAATGAAAGGGACTCCTATTTGCTACAATTTAATTTACTGCTTGCTCTCCCCCTTCAAAATGAAGATGTACTAAAGGTAAAACGGAGCAAAGAACTATACTGTAGGTGAATGACAAGCTTTTCTGGCTGATTGAAATTAGGTTTTTGCCACAGTGATATATCTGATAATAAATGGGACTGATTTTCTATTCATTGCTATGAAACATCTTATTCTTTCCCCTCGTCCAAATGCTTTACTTTTATGATGTTCCTTTATTTCAAAGCATTAAACCTACAATGACTTATGTGGTTTTTCTGGCCTTTTTCTTATTATATGATACTGTTTCTTTTTTAGGCTTGACTTGCAATATGGATTTATTTTAGTAGAGTCACATCATGGGTTAGTGATGAAGATGATTGTAGAACTTTCATTCTTCATTTTATATTGTTATTGCTAATTACTGACTGTAGGAATTATGTGGAATGATTTTTCATACACTATCTGCAAATTTATTTTTTGGGACCATTGTCTACTATATATGAAGCTGGCAACATCTACCTTATTTTATTAAGATCATCAGGGTACACTCAAGCATGAATAAATTTTAAAAGTGTTATTCCACATTGAGCTTTTTGCTTACTTTCATTTTTAATGGAAAAAGCTTAAGGCCCTTTGGGTCAAACCCATTTACAATCAATAGCACAAAAAAAATCATTAAAAAATAAAACAATTCATTATTGATGAAGCTAGATGATGGCATCATTCCATGTTAACGTTTATAAGTTCCAACAGTTAATAATAAATCTATAGACTGGGGAACATAAAATATTTAAAAAATAAATAATTGATTTTTTAGAGAATCATTCATTAAGGTTATAAGTAATTCACCAATATAGAAATGAGCAGGTAGAAGCAATATTGAAATTCATTCTTGAGAAATTACCATTTGGCTGAGGAATAAGAAAGATCCAGAGAGAATGAGAGAAAAATTTTAATCGCAACTAATTTATTTGAAATAAAGATATAGATTAAAAGCAAGTCTTGTCTTTGCTGGCTGAAGCTTCATTTCTGTGATTAGCCACACTTCTCAAGTCTTTTAGACTGACATGTTGTGATATAAATTAGAATTGATATAAAAGAAAGACAGCAGTATGAGTAGGTGAGAATGTGTTTATGGTTCCCCAAAGCACAGTGTGATGCTATGTCTTCTGTAAACTTTTGAGATAGTGTAGGCTGCCCAAAATTGGCTTTCTATTTTTGGGAAACTATGAACATTATTTCTAGGAGGAAAGACCATATTTCTCACCTCAGGAACCAAAACTGTAGGATAGACATATCATTTTTCTAGTTCTTTCCAATGAATATAAAGACATTTTGACATAAACACAGCTCCTCTCTGGGACTCTGAATTTAGAAGAAATGATGTGTAGTGCTGCGTCAAATAGAGTACTTTTCTGGTTGGGAATCTGGTAGTAGAGCCTTTGGAAGCTAGAACCAGCCTCTTCCATGGTAGCATCCCAGCTGGGCTTTGAGCCTCCTCTATTCTTCCTCGAGCCTGGTTTTTAAACCTTTACCACACTTCTTACCACAATTTCCAATTTAATTACACAAAGTTCCTACTGACTTCTTAGTACTATATTTTCTTCATCTATAAAATGGAGAATAAGAATTGTACCTATTTTATAAGATTGTTCTGAGGATTAGATAAGATAATGTGAAAAGTGCTCAGTATGACTCATAGTAGGCACTTAATAAATGCCACCTGTTATCATTTTTATCAGTACATCAACATAGTTGATATCAGTTAGAGTTTGCCAAAAATACTTTGACTTGAATGAATTGGTTATTTACCTGCTTGGGTCAGTGGACTAGACCAAATGACCTTTTGTGGCTTCCTTCATTGATTTCCTTAAAGCTGTTTATTCCTCTGTGGCAGCAATAGCTTTCGATTCCTGTACAGGATGAGGATGTGGTTCTCAAATTAGCATTATGCTTTTAATACATAAGAAGATGTCATTAGCCATGTAGTACATACAGATCACAGAGTAATTTTAGAAATACCAAATCAATGTTTTAGGGCAAAGTTGAGGAAATTTTATGGTTGAGTTTATAATTATATTTCAGTGAATTTGAAACAGACAGCCTTTTTGTGGCTGATGTGGGTGGCTTGGCCAAGGGCCCACTGTTTTTGAGGTAGGAGATCGAGTCTGGGAAATGACTGAAGATTCTGTCTTCCTTCAGTCATAGAGCCACAGGGTCACATGAGACCAGTATCCCGAGGCTGTTGTGAAGGAAGTTACTCTATGAAACTCTCTCTCAAGTCCACCCAGTATTAATATCTGCATCATGTTATTTGGTCAAAAATAAATCTATCAGTTGGACTTGTGTAAAAATTAGTATTTTTCACCTACAGTGCTTTGCATGTTTCAATTATATGTCATGCATATCCATGACAAGGAAGGAGTATTACTGTTTGTAAATAGAAAACATGAGGCATAAAGTATTAAGTGACTTCTCCATGTTAGACAAATTCAGAGTAAAGTCAGGAATGAAATATCGGTTTCTTTTTTTTTGTTGTTGAGTTGGAGTCTCACTCTGTCGCCCAGACTGGAGTGCTGTGGCCGCTCCCGGCCACCGCAGCCTCGACCTGCTGGGCTCCGGTGATCCTTCCGCCTCAGCCTTCCGAGTAGCCAGAATTACAGGCACGCACTACCATGCCCGGCTGATTTTTTGATTTTATTGTAGAGATGAGGTCTCGCCAAGTTGCCCAGGTGGGTCTCGAACTCGCGGGCTCAGGCAATCCACTCACCTCAGCCTCCCAAAGGCGCGAGATTACAGGCTGAGCCACCGAGCCCGGCTGAAATATTGGTTTCTTGAGACCAAGCTTAAAGTCTGAGTATATGCTTGTTCTTTAATAGAAAATGATTATTTTTCTGTTAACTTTTGATGGAAACAGAATATTTTTCTGAATCTTTGACTTCTGAAGTTCTAATTTTAACTGATGAAATGGTAGCATTCTGTCAACTTGAGAATATGCTCTTTTAACCAGAACCACTTAACTTCATCACCTATATCCTTCCCTTTCCACCAGTATTTCTTCCTTCATATTTCATTTCAGTTCACTGACTCATCCCACACTTCACATGTTTCTATGTCTACTGTGTGTCCTGTACTCTGT
Source organism: Cephalopachus bancanus (assembly GCA_027257055.1). Classification (NCBI taxonomy): domain Eukaryota; kingdom Metazoa; phylum Chordata; class Mammalia; order Primates; family Tarsiidae; genus Cephalopachus; species Cephalopachus bancanus. Next base: position 3,138,447 of record JAPVLO010000171.1, on the reverse strand, counting down.
TAGTTCTTGAAACTGTCAAGATAAGTCAGGCATGGTTCTCACCTAAAAATGTCAGTTCAATGCAGAGGATGGGAAAGTGAATAGATAACTATAATTTAGCAATTGATTATTTTATGCCCACCCCATTAACTACTAAATTATAATCATCTACAAGCTCCAAGAGAACAGAGACCATCTGGTTTCCAGCTCAATGCCTGGTATATAGTAAGTTTTGATAAATATTTGTAGAATTGATGAAATAGGTAAATAAGGAGAGGGGCAGCATTTCCACAGCATTTATAAGACTATACTTACATACTGTATTCTGTAATTCTCAGATCACATTTCATCCTGATAGGTGAATATACTCAGTGCTTTGCTTCCTTGTTGGAAATTTGATTTTTATATGTCAGCAAGAAATGTGAGTAAAAAGGAAAGAATAAACCCAGAACTGGGAATATGTGTTTTGTTTTTTAGGTTTATGGTAATTTTGCTATTTATGTCAATTCTAGCTCACAGTATCACATGGGTGATGTTATTGGGAGTATTTGTCCTTGCCATTACTGGTTTCAGCTAGTATTCACATAGTGTATATCATTGTTATCCATTATGTTGGCTAGGCTACATCCCTGTAGGTGAAGGATGATTTTCAGTGATGGATGTTTTAATTCTCTGTCCAGTCTAATATTACAACTCAGCAGATTATGCCCTTTCTCAATCTGACATCTCCCACTGTCAGCAAATTCATTCCTGATATTTAGATGAATGATATTTCTCCTCCTACTCTATTTTGACCCTTTGTGAAAGCACACATAATTCTTCTAAATTTTTTCCTTTATTTTGCTCTCATAAAAATATGTACTGAATATTAAAAATCACTCAATATAATTCAAGTTATATTAAAGAAAATATAAATATCTATAGACTCATAAACCTTCATTTTTCTTACCCTCTTCTCTAATTGTATTAATGACTTAAATTAAATAATTTTTTAATATCACAATTAGAGGGGTCAAAAACTTAGTTAAGCTGTTAGAGGATTGGCATAAATAGCAAAAATCACCTTAATAGTCCGATGCAAGAAAATAACTGTAGTTGTTTCCTGTATCCTTTTCACATTTTTCTTGCTAAACTTAAACCATAAAGCAGGCATTCTAGATCTTTGCTCACTGAATAAGCAAAACACACACATAAATCTTCAAAGTGGTGTAAACTAATTTATTATTTCAGTCATTTCTGCCTATTGTCATTCTTCTATATATGCATTTACTCATTCATTCATTTAACAAATATTTACTGATAACTATTAAGACATGAAGTCAACAGTATGTGCTGAGAATAGAAAAAAGAAAGACTAATTGCAGGGAGAAAACCACACACATCGTATCAACTGCCAAAGGAGGTATTCATTTTACTTATCAATATTAAATTACATTTTAAATTATTTGTACATATTTTCATTTTACATACACATGGATTACTTCACGTTTTTGTTTATAAGCATTTAGCATGTGTAACCAATAATTCACTTTTCTTTCAAATTCCTTCCTAAAAAAGGTGCCTTATCAAGCTTGCTAAAAAATACCAAATGTGAATCAAAATTTTGAGCTCATTGTTCATCCATTGAATAGGAATATCATTTTACTTTTGCAATAATGACAACTCTGTCTTCCCTATTTAACGTGCACTTTGCTTTTTACTTCCTTATGTTCTTGATGCCTAACTTTCAATTTTCTTTGAGATCTAATACCTTATTCCAGGTTACTCAACTTCTGCTCGTGTTAAGATAGGCTGGGGTATGTTGCAGTTAAGAATGAAATCCAAAACTTCAGTGGCTTAATATTTTTTTTTGAGTTGGAGTCTCACTCTGTCGCCCTGGAGTGCAGTGGCCGCTCCCGGCCACCGCAGCCTCGCCTGCTGGGCTCCGGCGATCCTTCCACCTCAGCCTTCCAAGTAGCTGGAATTACAGGCATGCGCTACCACGCCCGGCTGATTTTTTGATTTATTGTAGAGATGAGGTCTCGCTGCCCAGGCGGGTCTCAAACCGCGGGCTCAGGCAATGCACTCACCTCAGTCTCCCAAAGGCGCGGGATTACAGGCTGAGCCACCGAGCCCGGCTCAGTGGCTTAATATTACAAAAGTTTTGTTTGGCTTTTTTTCTTGCCTACACGACATGTCCAATATGGGTCCGTTTGGGAGATGGAAGCAAGCTCTGTTTCATGGTCATTGAGAGACTCAGGTTGACATTGCTGTCACTGAAGCAGGGACACTGAGGGAAGAGAGAAACTGGAGGATTCCACAGTCTTTTTACTGCCTTCACCCAGAATTAATCACATGGACCAGAATTATGAGTCTATTTTTTTCCTAAAACTTTCTGTATTTTCACTTCCAAGTCTTTAGATAGAGTGCTTTTCATGATCTACATTTATTTACTTCCAATTTCCTATGAACATTTTTACTTGTATAGGTTTTGGTTTTCTCAACCTCCACACCTGGTTTTGTAATCTTTTTTTCCTTAAACAGCTCCTTCCCTGAATTTCCAATTTGTTAGTCAATGCCCCAATCAGCTAATTAAAATACTTGGAGTGCTTTAAATCCATCTCACTACTTCATTCCTCACAGCCTCAAGTTCTACTACTGTTTGCTTAGGCATGGTCTCTTCTCTGTCTTCACTCTCCATTCCTATTGCTGTGCCAGTCTGGTCTTCTTCTCTGTTCCTTGATGCCTATGCTACTGAAATAGCTTCCTTAAGGCCCCCAATAAAATACACATAAAACTACCGGGTAATCACTTTTAACATTTTGTTTACATTCACAGAAATCTCCATCTCTTTATTAATATTGAAATTGATTTTTCTCTACCCTTGTTTTATGGCTCTTCCTAAATTGTCCAATACTCTAATTTGTATCTGTTTCTTAACATATATCCTCTATTTTAATCAAGCTAATCAATTTTCTATTTTACAACAATACTTGTCTCTTCTTACTTGGGGCTTTCTTGTCTCACTTTTTTCAGTTACTCAAAGTCAAATCCATTCATTCAGATCTGGCTTAACAATGTTTTTGGAATCTTCCCTTCCCTCTATTCAGTTTGTAGATATTTTTCTGCTCTGAACTACTCAGTTCCTTGTTTTGCACAGAGTTAGCATTCAAATCACAGGTTATCTCGAAATCATTTATTCATTCGCTCATTCAATGAGTATTAATTGACTAAGTATGAGAAAATGAGCACATAGCGCATAGGTAGTGATAAACAAAAGTGTCTTGACTCTCATTGAGATTAGTATGTAATTGGTCAGGCAGACATTAAAGAAATGATTTTGCATATATACATTTTTACATATATAAATGTGTAATTGCTAATGATGATTATGACATCAGGCAAAGTTGCAGGGTGCTCTGAGAAAGAATAACCGGAAGAATGAATTTGGAAAAGCAGTAGAGTATAGGGATACGTGCACAGATATTGACGGAGGATGCTCAAGTTCAGATCCTAGCCTCATCATTTATTAGTTGTAAGGTCCTGTGTGATTTGCTAACCTATCCAGGTCTAGTTTCATTGGTTAATTATAACTTCCATCGGAACGATAATCATATCTACCAATGCAGACTATGTAGGTTAGTTTGTACAACATCCATTTCCCATTCCATCTCTCTCACTTATTTCCGCCGATGCCATGACTAAAGCTAAATGCTCACTCTCCAAACTTTCCTTGCAGCTGGAGTTTGGGGTCATACATCATAACTTGGTCCTGGATGAAAGTACTAGGGGATGTCTGAGAAAGACTTTGCTTGATGTGAAGCAGTAATTAGGATGTTCTGGTTTCCCATAAGGTTTGGTGTGTGATGGCTAAGGTCATGCCCTGTCGCCAATGGAGTCTTACAGGAAAAATCTGTGATCTGAGGTCCCTTTAGTACATCTTTCTTTATTGCAGCATAGAACTGCCTAACTATGAGAGACAGTGGGCTGATCCTGAGCCTTGTGTGTCTAGAGTTTCCTCTGTCACCTCCCACGCCTCCCCACCCCATGCCCACTGCCAAGAGATGATGTAGCACTTTATCCTCAGGCTAAGCTGCCGAACCCACGCAGAGCTCACATACAAATGCCAATGTCTGATCATCCGCTCTCTGACATTTCCTTGATATGCCCGTATGGAAATTGGGAAAAGCACTAAAATAGTTCAAATACACTGTAATCACTAATCACTTCAGGAGGAACAGGAGAAATCTTTTGTGGTATTCCCACTGCTGGCATGATCCTAGCCGTGTACGTCCAACTCAAATGCGGCATTGGGCCATGGTGTAAATTGCAGACATTAAAGAAGCTCCTGCCATAGGCGAAATGGTTTCAGGCCTTTGCATGTCCTCTCTGGCACCTCTTCTATCCTGTCATCCACCCTTTAGCTCACAGTGACTCTGGCTGTCCAAATAGCCCCATAGTCACCAGCCTAGGCCTGTCCTATTCAGAAAGGCCCAGTGCCTGCAAATTGACTTTGTACACAAAGTCCACCAAATAGGCCTGTCTTCGTCTTCAGTTCCTCTGAAAGCTGTGTTCTTGGCTAGAGTTAATCTGTGCTCAGGTATTGATGAGATTATAGCCAAATGCATCACCGATCCAAATAATTTATTTGTGGGTTAATAAGAACCCTATTGAAGAATCTGATGGAATCAAATTTGGATACATATATTTGTCAAATACCTGTGATGATCTAGCACCTCTTATAATATTTGCATGTTATTATGTGCAAGGGATTTCATATATGCCTATACAATCTTCCCAGCCTAATGACATAGGCATTGTTATTTCTAGGTATAAATGAAGAAGTATTAAATGTATAAAGCTTTCATATAGCTAATTAGTGATGAAGTTGAGATTCTGTCTTAGTTTCTTCCCAGTCCAGTGGTGTTTTTGTGTTGAGAGTGAAGTACAGCCTGATGATTAAGAGCATGAATCTGAAGTCATACGTCCTAGTGTTGATACTGGTTTTGCTGCTAATTAGCTGTGTAACCTGGGACAAGTTGCTTCCCTCAAATATGAAATGAAGATAATAATAATCACTACCCCCTAGCATAATTATGTGAGGATTTAATGAGTTGGTATCTTTAAAGGACTTAGAATAGTATCTGGCATCTAGTAAATGATCATCAAAATGTTAACTATTACACTGGATTATGGGCTGTTAGTGACTGGTTATTTTCGGGTATCTGAAAGATCACCACATAGAAACTGTCTTCTAGATAATGCCTATGTGTGCATCTTTAAGAGATAAGAGAACATGCTGCTAAGGGAAATTGTAGAATATTATCTTAAGTAGACTCATCATTCTATTAAAGTAGGCAACTCACTAGATGTGGTATGTTTTCGTTATACTATTAAGTGGAGGCCAGGAGATAGAAGTGTCACTTTTAAAAAACTAACCTCTTAGTGACAAATCTATGACTTCAGCTGGCAAAATAGGGTGTTCTCCATAAGTGTTCCAGGCCCTTCCAAAAATTTTATGTGTCATTCCCTAGGTAACCATTTTGGCCTATTACACATCTACATCCATAAACAAATTTCTAGCCCATCCTCTATTGCTAAATTACAGTTGCATTGATCTTACATATATCACTTTTATGACATAGATATCTAACTTTGGGTATAAATATCTTGTCCTTTTATGTGCTTTGTGTGCAGTAATATAGAAGAACTGAAATGGGACCAGGAAGGCCTGACACATATTTCATAGCAGTGGTGTTCAAGTATATTTGTTGCTGATGTTATTTAGGCTGATACCAAAACTAACATGAGTGAATCAACCCCTTTTTCTTTTTTTGAGTTGGATTCTCACTCTGTCGCCCAGACTGGAGTGAAGTGGCCGCTCCCAGCCACCGCAGCCTCGACCTGCTGGGCTCCGGCAATCCTTCTACCTCAGCCTTACCAGTAGCCAGAATTACAGGCATGCGCTACCATGCCCGGCTGATTTTTTTGATTTATTGTAGAGATGAGGTCTCGCTGCCCAGGCGGGTCTCGAACCAGCAGGCTCAGGCAATCCACTCACCTCAGCCTCCCAAAGGCGCGGGATTACAGGCTGAGCCACCGAGCCCGGCTCCCTTTTTCTTATTAGCCTAAAAACTTACCCCTCATTCACTCAAATGTGTATCTGCAGACATATTAGATGGTGAGGACATTGTTGAGGCCAAGTAGCATTATAGAGAAGATGCCTGTGGTTTACATGTCTACATCCCACAGATTATTATCAATCTACAAATCTGGGTTCAATTTAACCTGGGAAACATGTATTGAAATGTTTTGACTTGGAGGTTCTAGTTGTAGAAACAGAGTTGTATAAATAATGATACTATAACCCATGTATTCTAATTAGAAGTAAGTATTAAGAACAGTGAAATAGGCTTGGAAGGGAACACAGGAAGTTGTCCCACCCAACTGCAAAACTCTAGCTAGCTTCAAAGCTAAGAAGTCCAATCAAGCAATGCAGCCATCTATTATTTAAGTAAAAATGAGAGTACTTTACACACATCATCTCATTTATGTTTGCACCATACGGTAATGTAAGCGTTATTTTCATGCCTTTTTAGAAGAGTAAATGGATTCTCAGAAGATTAAGTAGCTAGTAAAAGAAAACAAAACTAATAAACCACTTAACCAGTTTTTAAGTTCACTCAAGCTGACTCTGAAACACAAATTCTTAAACTCTCTGTACTACTGAACTTTCATGAACTTTGGCTTATGCTTTTCACTATGAAGGAGACTAACTTATTAAATTATTTCTTTGTCTTTTTATCACCTCTTAGTCCCATGACAATCAGGAGAAGTAGTGTTACTATACTTATTTTTCCAAATGAGTACAGTCATGTGTTTTATTAAAGAAAAGAAAGCCATCATAAATTTACAAAATAGTCAAAGTTTGTATTTGCTACCTCTAGTTGCTTTTTTGGATCCCACTCAAAATTTTTATCAGGTGGTCCTTCATCTCCAACTAACTGGAAACCTCCATTGAGAAGTTGAATCCAAAAATTATTTTATTCCATGAGGTAATAATTAATGATTATCAAGAGTAATGCTTTACAATGAGAATGTATATCTGCTGGTAGGATTTCAAGCACTCAGCATTATTTTGAACAGCAGACTATCCTTATTTTACCTCAACTAACATCGGTAAATATCACTCCCATTTGTCAGTCTTTACTACTGCAACCTTTATATAACTTGACACCCCATATGTGGTCTCAGGTCACCTCAGCCTCTAACACCTCTACTCTGGTTGCTGAGTTCTTATCATAGGGTGTCTGCCTCATCCCTCAGGCACAGGGACCCCTAAATACACACACAAGCATTTGCCTAAATTGTTGTCTTGATACCTGCAAATTATTTAATTCCTCTTGTCTAGATCTTGGATTTTCCCTACTCTGGAAAGTTCCACTTTCCTACCAATGAACAAAGTACTATTAAATAGCGGCCTTTACTACCTGGTGTATTAGTGCTCTATGCCTGTAACAGATCAATGCAATCTTAGCAGCTTAAAATACTGCACATGTATTATCACATAGTTTCTGAAGGTAAAAAATCTAGGCACAGCCTGATAGGGTTTGCTGCTTCAGGGTTTGCCCAGGCTATATTGAGGCTCAGCTGGGGAAAGATCTGCTTCCATCTCTCTCAAGTTGTTGGCAGAATTCAATTCCTTGTATTGCAGAACTGAAGTCCCAGTTTTATTACTGGCTATTGGTTGGGAGCAACTCTCAATTCCTAGAGGTCATTTTCAGTTCTTGGCCATGTGATCCTCCTCAGAGGTCCTTCTAAGCAGGGTAGCTGTCTTCTTCAAAGCCAACAAGGGAGCATGTCTTCTTCCAATCTATTTAGACAGAGTATTATATATTGTAATGTAATCATGGGAATACAATCCTGTTACCTTTGCCATACTGTCTTGAAGCAAGGCATGGATTCTATTTGCATTCAAGAGGAGAGGGTTATACAAAGACATGACTCATTGGGGTCAACTTAGGGTGTACCTGTCACACCCAGTAACAATTTTCTTTAACATCAAAGACTATTCATGTGAACTTCTTGGAATTGTAACTTTGGGATCTTCATTTTCTATCTTTGTACTCTGTCTGTTTGATGGCTGAGCAAGAATAAGTATACACCAGACAGGAAACTGAATGGGGCAGTGGTCTCTATGGGGAGCAAAGCATCATGGAATTAATTATAAATATGAAGCCAGTAAACTTTCATTTTTATGTGTGACTCTTTATATAACAATTGAAATGTAATTAGAACAACTCCCATCAAAGTAGATTACCATACTCTAATGAGCATTTCTGAAAGCTTTTCATCTGTCCAGACCTTACTGTGTTAAAAAAAATTTTCAAAGCACAAGTAAGAGTTACAAGTGGTAATTCCTCTGCCCTGAGAACAGGTTCTCAGCTGGCACCTGGTATCAAGTGAAATTCTGAAAACAAATGATGCTTGACTTACTATACTTTGTCATGAATAAGTGCTATTTTATTATATGTTTTAAACCATTTTATGGGCTTTTCAAATACTTGTCTGTTGCACAAAATTATTGTTCAGGACTACTCCTAATAAAATGTTATTTTGTATTAGTTGCATGAAATGATTTTTTATTTTGAAGATTAAATATTCTTGCTAATAGAACTCCTCTAAACAAATGTTTAACAAAGATTTATATATGTTGCTTTCAAGGGACATCAGATTCTCATTCTGATGAAGATATTCATAAGTTTCCATAGAGCTATGCCTATTAGGAACTACTTTTCCTACTTACTCAATTTCTTTTTTTGGTTTAGTGGCCGCTTTATTTTTTCTGTTTACCAACTGCTCTCCTATACAATTACTATATTCCATTTTATGCATCAATAATTATGGTTACAGCAATATCTTAAATAGTTTTGCCTGAGCTTTTCTCTCATCCATGATTAAAAACGAACTATAATCAATTCAATCATCCTTGCTCTTTATACTTAAATCTTATTACAAGGATTAAAATTTCTGTTGGTTCCATTACAAATTTATGGTCTTCATCCTAACCTGGTCTCTTACCATCATTCGGAAATCAGTTCATACCCTTCGTCAACTCTTAAAATATTTCTCCAAAGCTATGCAAATTTCTCCTAATCTTTTGAAACTTTCTACTCCATGAATTTTCTTTGGACTATCAGCAGATCACTTCACATCTATTTTGAAGAGAAATTTGTACTTACTCAATTTCTTATCAACAACTGCTTGTCTAGACTGTCATGTATTGGTTATTGTACCCTTTTGGTTCTCTTAGTGTCTACTTATCTGTCCTCTTAGCTTGCCTTATCTCTCTTGCAGGTTTAGTTCCAGGGCCTATTCCTTCTTCAGTCCATGCTTTGCTTTGCATTGTGCTGTGATTGGCAAGCAAGCCTTAACTGGCATTTTATAGTGCATTTCCAATTAGAAGCACAATAGCATTCTTCATCTCTCTTGGTTTCCATAATAACTCTGGAAGACAGTATATTTTCCAGACTTGCATATGATGAACTTTATTTAGAATGGGAGGAGGAAGATAATTGTAGTTTGTAATTGGTTGTTGTGTTACTTTATGGAGCAACAGAGAGCCCTAGAACTGACCGCTCTATTATGTTAGCCTGACCTAAGTCCTTGGTAACATCAGTAAGTTCAAACTTGTCACAGGTTTAGGAATATAGACTCAAACAAACAACATCTTGACACCATCTAATCACACTGAAACTCATCTCTGCCTATTTTAGCAAGATTGATGACTAATGCAATAGATTTTTTTACATGACATTAATGGTAAGAAAAATTGTTATTTTATTAACTCACATGAATAAAAATATGCATAAATACTAAGTTTAGAATATCTTATATTCTGCCAAAGTAGCAAATTGAAGACTGGAAAATGCAGCTAAAATTGATAAAAGGTGGAGATAGACTTAGAATGGAAAAAATATAGATCAGCTGAAGCAAGTTATTAGGAAAGAGGAAGCTAAGCAAATTCAACTTGCCCAGACCTGTCAGACTGTCAGAAATACTTTTTCCTTCTATATATGATATAACGCGATTCACTCAGAATGAATGATGTTTTCAAACGTGGAAACTCTCTCCTTACTCTTTCTTTCTCTCTCTCTCTGATACACACACACACACACACACACACACACACACACACACACACACATTTACATGTTAATATTTATATAATTCAAAGATAGCTTAGGATGAAGATGTGAGGATGAAGATAAAAATTCACTAAAACTTGAGAATCTATTAATTAATTTCTTTATAAATTTTCAGTCAAATCTTATATGGTTATTTCCTACATTTTACATTCTGTGGTAGATACAGTTGGGTATAGAAATAGAAATAAGAAATTTTCCTATCCCTAGCTATACAAAATATTTTCTTTTTTTCCTTTTTTTTTTTTTTTTTTTGAGTTTGAGTCTCACTCTGTCGCCCAGACTGGAGTGCAGTGGCGGCTCCCGGCCACCGCAGCCTCGACCTGCTGGGCTCTGGCGATCCTTCCGCCTCAGCCCTCCAAGCCGGAATTACAGGCATGCGCTACCACGCCCAGCTGATTTTTTGATTTATTGTAGAGATGAGGTCTCACCTGCCCAGGCGGTTCTTGAACCCGCGGGCTCAGGCAATTCACTCACCTCAGCCTCCCAAAGGTGCAGGATTACAGGCTGAGCCACCGAGCCCGGCCAATATTTTCTTTCTTTACATACTTACTCTATAAGCTTTTTTCTATATTATTTTATTTCGTATTTTTATTTTTTAAACTTTTTTGTTAAAAACAAACACATAAACATACACATTAGAGTAGGCCTACACAGGGTCAGGTTCATCCATATCACTGTCTTCTACCTCCATATCTTGTCCCATTGGGAAGTCTTCAGGGGCAATAACACACATGGAGCTGTCATCTCCTATGATAACCATACCTTTTTCTGGAACACCTCCTGAAAGACATATCTGAAGCTGTTTTACAGCTTACTTTTAAAATATGTATAAGTAGAACGAAGACACTCTAATATAACAGTCAAAGGAATAGTGTAGTGAATACATACACCAGCAACATAGTCATTGATTATTTAGTTTTCTATACTCTATGTAATAGTATGTGCTCTACTTTTATATGACTGTCAGTGCAGTAGGTTTGTTTATACCGGCATCACCACAAACCTGAGCTACAACATTATAATGGCTATGATGTCACTAGAAATTTTTTAGCTCCATTAATATCTTAGGGGATTGCCATTATATATGCAGTCCATCATTAATTAAAATGTCATTATGCCATTCATATCCATAAATATATTTCCATGGATTTGCAGTTAACTGTTCTCTTTTCCATTCGATGCACTCTCATAGCAATCTTTTCAATGCTCCCTGCATCCACTACTACCTGAATGCTGGTGACTGCTAATCAATATTTCCATTCCAGGCTTGCTTCCTTACCTCTCTACATTTTAAAATTTTTGACTCTCTGTTATTAATCACTAGCAGATATTCCACAGAAAATTTCATCCATTTAAACCAAAATTATTCTTTCTCCCTAGACTTGTATTATATTATATTGCTCTTATATTATGTACATACCAAAAATCTGGACATGATAATAAACTTCTACCTATCTGCCAATGCCTAATCTCTTATATCCACCTGTATATTATAGGTTTTCTTTACTTAAAACCTTTCAATCTGTCAACCTTTCTTTAATCCCAGCAATACTGCCCTATTTTCAAGTCTTTGTTATCTCTCTCTTGTGGACTATTTTAAGTATTTCCTCATTGATCTTTTTTTTCTTGTTTTTTTTTTTCCATTCAAGTTAATCTTCCACATTGTTGTATTAAGGTTTCTTTTTTAAAGAAAAATCATGTAATTTTACTTTCATGCTTCCAATTTTCTGTTTGGAAAATAAATCAATATTGCCTATGTCTGTCATCTAAGATCTTCTACAGCTTGGTCTTTCTTTCTCTACTCATCCAACTCATTGTCCATTTCTACCTGTCTTCCAGCTACACTTCCACCATGGGTACCTAGGTGCACTAGCTACTTCAGGCTGTTGTGTTGTTGTATTTATTCCCTTTACCTGCAAGTTTTTCTCCTAGTCCCTCCCCTACCCTTTGTGATCTGGCTGGTGACTCTACAGATTCTTTAGGACCTGTATGAAGCATCACCTGTTCTGTGAAGAACTTAGAGTTATTATCTTCCCTTTTTCTTTCCCAAGGGATTTGCTAATTTTTTATGCCACTGTAATGTGTTTTACCTATTAGCCAACAGGCACATAACTGTTTACTTACATGGGCATGTTCTTTAATCTCAGTTTTTTCTGCTAATAAACCAAATACCAGTAAATTCCACCTTCAGGACCTATCACAAATCTGTGTCATTCAGAGTAGTTGAATGAAATAAAGTAGGGGAGGGCAGAGTAAATACTTTGTACAAATATTATAATAGTTTATAAAAATTAATTCAAATATTTTGAAAATAGGATAGGTCTCAATGGAGTTTGCCAATAAAAAGTAACACCGGTAAGATTTTTGCTATGACAGTGTCCATTGTGGATGCTGCATAAACATTATACATTCAGATCTTTCTTTTTCTCTTCTTTCCTTTCTTTCCTTGCTCCTTGCCTGATTTCTTCCTTCCCTTCCTTTCTCTAGCTTTTCTGTTCTTTCTCTTTTCTTCATTCATTTTTCAAGTTCACATTGAATTACTATTACCTCAGTACTTTCCCAGATATTAAGCACTGTGCTTTCCTCATAATTGCATATTTATTGGCTAATTACAAGTACCTGTGAAAGGAAGTCCTTCTTGACCCTTTTCTTATTGGATTATACACAAGCCATATGCTAACTTATCCTATTGAAAAAGCAGTGAGTCCAGTGAGTCAATAAGTTAGTTACTTAGGGAAGCAATGTTGCAGCCAAACTGAGTTGAAGTAAATGACACAGCAACCATGCCTCAGCTCACTTTTACTCCTTTGTTGACTGTACTTCTGAAGTGTGGTCTTAAAATTTTATCATAATGTTTCTGAGTTCACCATGAAAAGGCCTTTACTTTCCTGTCTGAATGCTTTAAGAATTATAGTATCTAATACAGTGTCACAGACTCTGATATTCTGAGAATTTTAAAGGAGGCGATGACTGAAGAACTCCACTGGGCTGAATACTGTCAGTGTGTGAGATGCACACAGCCCTGTGTATGAGGCATTCATCTGGGGCTCTGATGCTATGGAACACATATCATTGCATGTGCAGTGATGACAGGCAGTCACAAGTTTTCCTTCCTGAAGCAATTTCTGAGTCCAATATAAATTTAACTAGAAGACTCAAATCTTACATGCATCTTTTCAGAATAAACAAAAGTAGTCCCTTTATGTTTTTGGTTTGCAGTCAGGATAAACAAGGTGGCGGGACAATAGTCCTGTCCTATAAAGAAGGTATTATAACACTAGCAAGTAGGTGGTAAGGAAGGGATACATGCAATTCTAACTGCTCTCCAGAAAATATCAGGCACATGCAGAATGCCTCAGTGAAGCACTGGACTTTGCATCAGCTGACTGTGAGTAAGTCACTTGATGTATATCTTGCCATTCATCCTCCTCTCTAATGGAAAATGCTGGAGAAAAAAGGCTTAAACTATGGGAGGACCACATTTATTTGAAACATCTCAGACATGAATTTTTCTCTGGTTCTTACCCATAACATGAATTGTAGTTGTTTCTGTGTGCCAAAACATGCGTGTATTGAACACTCAACATTAAAACATGTATTTCAGATAGTTCCTTAATTTAAAAATGAATTATCTGAAACTTCACTCTGAAGAAGTATTTCAGTCTCACCAGCCATCTATATAGTTTGTTATGCATAATATGATCACATGTTTCCAAGAAACATGCTTTTCCATTTATTATTATTTTTATCTATTCCATCATTCATTAGACATTTATTGAGGACTATGTTTTTGACAGCAACTACACTGTGTCCAAAGACAAAACCAAACCAAATAGGATCTCTGGTATCATGGATCAGACAGTCTAGTAGCAGAAATAAATAATGAAATATTTCATGAACAAATATAAAATTGTGACTACTTTTAGAAGATACATATGATACAAAGAGAAGTGTATGAGAAGGGTCTGACCTTCAGGAAGATCAAGATGGTACCTGAAAATAAGTGAACCTTGACTAAGGAGATTCAAGGAACCTAAGAGCTGATTAGGTAGAAATGGAGGGAAAGGTGTTACAGTATTTAAAATACAAACACAGCTTTCAGATACAGATGTTCCTCAATTTACCATAAGGTTATGTCCCAATAAACCCACTCTAAGTCATTGGAAGTCAGAGACTGTCTTTGTTTTTGATGTAGCATGAAAGCAACGTGGACATTCAAGCTAATCCTATGTTTTAATCTTAACTTTCATAGGACTGACTGAGCAACTTTGGGAAAGTTTTTATCCAGAGGTAAAACATACCTCTATGGATTCCTTTTTATAATCTAATTTTTTTTGAGTTGGGGCTTTCTATGTTGTCCAGGCTTGTCTTGAACTCCTGGACTCAAGTGATCTTCCTGTCTCAGCCTCTGGAGTTATTGGGATTTTAAGCATGAACCACTCTGCCCGGCTCATGGCTTCTTTTGAGAACAATAAAATCGCTACTTCTGTTTTATTTCTTTGTTTTCTTTTCTACTTTCTTCAAATCAACTGCTCTACACATAAACCTCTTCCCTTAGCTATTAAGAAAAAGGGACTCAACTGTAATACTTAGTGATCTATCACAGAAACAAAGAACAGAGTGCCACATGTTCTCACTTATAAGTGACTACTTTTAGAAGATACCCTTCTCCTTGTATCATCTGTATCTTTTAAAAGTAGTCACAATTTTATATTTTATCATTTACCATAATACTATAAGAGAGGGAATGGCAGTAGCGGGATACTGTTGGGGTAGTGGGGGCGGGGGGATACAACATCAATAAGGGTACCAGATCTCAAACCAGGCAAAGTGGAGACCAGACTGTACTGTATGATGTCCACTTGTATACCTAATCCTGAATTGTTCCCCACATCTTTAAAACTATATATATACATTTTGTTGTTGTTGTTGTTGAGGAATATATATATATATATATATATATAAAAGATATATATATTAATATAATATATATATTAAAAAAAGAAAAGAAAAAGGGACACAAATCAAGAAGCATGCCATCCTGTTATAGGTTATGAAGGAAATGCTTTGAAAAATCCTCTTGATTTTTCAGTGTCTGCTTTGTCCTGTTAATTTACTGTCATCTTTACCTATTCTGTAGTATTGGTGACCAAAATATGGCACTTTGGCATTTGAGGAAACAGCAGAAGCAGGAAGGTCACTCTTACCTTCTCGTGCCCTTTTCTCCTGTAGCAGGCTTTAAGAGCACTACTCCCAGGTGTAGGTGCCCTCCCAGTACCTGGAGGAAAGGAACATCCTTATCAGTATAGTCACAGGGACACAGAGAAGAATCTGAACAAAGAGGCCTTGCTCTGTTCCCCTGGTTAATACCATTAGACCTTCATTTGTCCAATCACACTTCTCCATGACTACCCACTTCATCAAACCTAGCATTAAAAGGTCATAGGTTTTTGTTTCTTTGGGCTTTAATTTCTTTTTGGAGACTCCCATATCACATACAAATTATATAAAATAAATTTGTATGCTTTTCTCCTGTTAATCTGCCTTTTGTTGTAGGGGGCCTCTGCCATAAACCTACCAATGGGTGAGAAAAGAAATCTTTTCTTCTTACAAATGTTTTAGAGTTTTGAACCTTAAATTATATTATTTTGACTATTGTTGTTATTGTCATTTAAAAATATAGTGTCATCTGAATGAAACCTGGGTTCCTTCGTCTGGTGAATAGCAAATGACTCTCCATGAGAATGCAGGGTTTTATCCATAAGGGTTTTAGTTCTTCCACAAATAAGGATAACACTAGGAGTATTCTCCAAAGCGGTGTCTCCCTGAGGAAAAGTGACAGGAAGGTTTTGGAGGGGCAATGGAGATGAGAGACAATGTATCACATGAAGAGGAGGGGACTCAGTGGCACAGACACAGTGGCTCATCATGCCAGCACATAAGGTCACATGTCATGGTAATGACTCCAATTCTTCACCTTTTCCTGTTTATACCAGCATCACCACAGCTATGCCTTTGGCAGTGTGACTTTGCAGTTTTTTCTCCTATGGGGTGAAGTGTGTTTCCCTGTTCTTGAATCTGAGTTGAACTTGCACCTTGTTTTGGCTAATGACACTTAGCCAACATGACACAACCAGAGCTAGTAAAAACTTTTTTTGTTTCTGCTTGCCTTTTGCTCCTCTGAAATTGCCATGAGAACATGCCCACACTAGCCTGCTGGAGTCAAGTGGAGGAAAGTCAAATCATGCCAATTGTCCTGGCTAATGCCATCCTCATCAGCAATGCAAAGTGTACCTCAGACATGTGACTGTGCCTGGCTAAGACCAGAATTGTCTAGCCAAGCTCAGCTCTTCCCACCAAAATCACTGGCCTGGAGACCTATGAGTAAAATCAATGCTTGCTGTTTTATGCTACTGAGTTTTCAGGTGATTTGTTAGGCAGCATGACTGTGGCAATAGAAAACGAATACAAGGGTAAATTCTTATTTGTAATGTTATTATTTATATGTATTTTTCAGTGATCCACATTTGATTTTCCAATGGAAGCTAATGAGAAAATTGTAAAATTGGTTATTAGTAACTTCTCAGGAGACTTTATAGTCTGTGAAGTGTGAAATCCCAACAGTTGAACACTGGAAATTTAGGGAAGAAAAACCCACCTTTCTCCCATAAATATAAGAAAATATGTAGTCAGTTTATTCCAATAATATTTTTTTATCTTTATCTAGGAAGAAAATCAGATTGACACATGACTATATTCAAGAAATGAAAATGCCTAGAAGAGAACACAGCCATTTGCTTTTAATAAGATTTCCAAAAAACTATGCTGGTTTGAAATTTTGTTGAATATAAACCTATGTTAGTTTTATTAGTTGTAAAGAAAGTTTCTCATATTCCTACTCTTAAGAAATCTGCCTGCCTTCTCAGGCATGGAAATGTGACTGCAATGCCAAGTGTGACAGCTGATTCTGTGTAACCACTTTATTCCATATTCTTGGAAGGAAGTGACTCTAAAAGCAAACAAATGGACACGCCATGAGTTATATAAGTAAGGGTAGCATGCATAAGCAGTAGAATCACCGTTGTGTCCGTATTACTTATATCTTTAACTAGTTTATATTAAAGAATATTGTGAAGTTATTAAGAAAACTTTATGTTTAATCTAGATTTTTTTTCCAGCTACTCATATGCATCTGGCCTTCTCTCTGCCGTAAACCCCAGAAGATGGGAAAACTGTCTCACCAGAAAAGCCCTCTGGCCTTAGGAGAAAAGGTAGCAAAATGAGAATACAGTGAAAGGAGATTATGGGGCTTGTGAGAGATCCTGACTGACTCTGAGTCCTGCCTTATTTGAACACAGCTCATGATATGTAAGTCATGTAATTGACTATATAAAGGTGGCTTGTTTCTCAGAGAAGTTATTCCCCTTATCCTACATGTGAATATATAGCTGTTTACAGTATCTTCAGTTAGGTAAAAATTCATTTTCATGTTTAGATAATGTTGAAGTGATCATTTCATAGACTGTCCATATAATGAGATACTATACAACTGTTGATGAAAATATGCCAAGCTCTGTAAAATATTTTAAGATGGTTTATTCTGAGCCAGCTTGAGGACCAGGCCTGGGAGCATTCATCCTCAGGAGGTCCTGGGGATAGATGTGTGCTTACCCTGGTTGAATGGTCATTTGGCTATATACAATTTTGGGAGGCAGAAGTTACAAAAACCATAAATCAATACATGTGACATTTTCATTGGTTCTGTTCAGGAAGGAGGGACTTTTCCAAGTGGGGGCTTTCAGGCTGTAGGTGAATTTAAGAATTTCTTGACTCACAATTTATAGTTTCTAGCTAAGGAATATTAGAAATCCATAGAGAACAAGATGCCTGGATTCTGGGAGTTCACAAGAGATGACTTTGCAGGATTATAACATACTTCGATTTCCTTTTTTTATTTGTTGTGTGACGTAATGCCAGAGTCAGATTGGAAAACAAACTTTAGTATATAGGATAGTAGGTTAATAAAACCCTTCTGGTGAGTCCTTATCAGGCATGACTCCCCAGGCCTCTTAGGAATTTGGATAAGAAGGAAAAAAATGTCAGGTTTAGTCCTCATAACATTTAAAATGATATCTTCAAAGAAGTTTAAGGGTTTGAAAAATGTTTTATTATATAGATGAACAAGGTCAGTTTTTAAGTTACACATATAGTATGGTCATGATTATATTGCATGTACATTTATGTGTTATTTGTCCTATAAAAAAGACCAGAATTAAGTATAATAGAATAGTTATTTCTATATGATGCATTTATGATAGTTTTTTATTAATCTCTTTTACATTTTTAAAATTTTCCTATGTGAGAAAGTAATTACGTATTAATTTATAATGAGAAAAATTAACATATTAATTTAAATATACTGGTTTATGAGCACTTTGAGGACAAGGGATGTGTCTTATTTATTTCCAAATTTCTAATGCTTCAGCATCCAGTGCTTGGAAGTTTGCAGGGCAAAAAGCAAAACAAAGCACATTTGATGAATGAAAAGGAGACACTGGACAAGGATTCACCAGGTTGAACAGGGTCTAGGTTGATAAGCCAGAGCATCAAGGTTTTCGTAACGTGTAGCTATAGAAAAACAGAAAACATTTTTTTTGACAGTTATTGCCATTTTTATCCTAAAGTAAACAGGAGCTATGCTCTTTTTGAAAAAGTATAATTATTTCTGGATCCAGTATTTCCCTACAGTACACTACTTTAATGGGTATATAATGTGTGAGGGACAATGAATGACAAAGAGAATTAAGGAAGCATTTATTCCCATTTTTAGGAAAATCTCGTTCCTTTCCTCCGGGAAATCTTCCTTGACTGCTGCAACCGCTATTCTACTTAACTATCTTCATGACATATTCAGCGAACACTATGTCAAATCCGACTTTGTTTTGCACATGTTCATTTTGGTATGGTTTACATAGACAAGAACTTTTCTATCATGAAGTGAGAGCTCTTTAGTGGACTAACATGCATGCATTTGCTTACTATGCACGGGGTACTTTTTCAGCCCTTTGCATATGTTGGCTCATGTTATTCTTTCAACAACTACTGTAAGCAGGTGACTCTTCTCCCCATTTCACAGATGAGAAAGCTGGACAGAGGGGTTAAGGATCTTGTCAAAGTCATATAGCTTATAAAGAGTAGAACTGCTTTGTCTCTGCTCTTAATCATGAGTTTATATGGCTTCTTTAATATCAGGAAGTGCTTAGTCAAAGTGTGCCAGTTGCTTAGACAGGAGGTCCAGACATTTCTGTGATTCCAAAGTCATCTTGGACTATAAATGGAAAAAAGAACAGTATTTTTGACAAATTTGACAGGAAAGTTTGAAAGATTAATCCTAATGTAAATGACAAGCAAATGAAATTTTGATTATTGTTTGAAGGACCCAAAGGAATGCAAGAAGCTATAACTTTGGAATGAATTTCTGCATGTATACATTCAACCACCTTCTTATGCTGATGAGAGAAGTAAACAAGGCTGCCCACTTTTCTTAATTCTGCAATTTTTTTGCATTTGCAGCAGATTTTCATGCATTAAAATATAGTAGAAACAGCGAAGACAATTTCTATCTGTTTAAATCAGAAGGTAAGTTAATAGGATAAGAAGGCTTTAAAATAATATGTTGAGTACAGAGAGTCTCACTCAGTCTGCGGTTCCTGAGAACAGAACAGTAAGTCCTTCAGAGAATAGGCCTCATGGAGTTGGAAGATACTCCAAGGACCAGGACATGACCTGGAAAGATGGGCTTCAGTTCTTTCTTTTAGCTTTGCCCAACTCACATGTGTGCTCTGAGCCTAATCATTCTCCTTTTCCCTCCCTGAGTTTTCTTATCTGTCATTTGGGGAATTAATAACAAGGCCTTTCCTTGGAAAGCATTTTGAAACCTTTCCCTGAAAGGTGTTGGTTGTCCCTGTTGTTATTAATGTTACTGTATCACCGTTACAGGCCAACCCTGACTTGGAATGGAAAAAGTGAGCCGACCTTGCCTGACGTTATTGTAACCTTATGAGCCAGTCAGCTCGCTTTTATAGCTGACCCTGATGGCCTCCTGCTACTCGATGAAGCTTAGCCTTTTGACAGCTGGCTCAGGGTCATTTAGTTCAGAGCAAAAGTGGGCCCTGTGGAGACAACATTTTGAGGGCTTTTTGAATGATCCAGCTGGGGTAGGTCCAGGTTCTCTTTGTGCCAAATGTAAAATGAAGTCTGTGTCCATCTAGGGAAGCCCAGCATGGGGGAGCAGTGCACTCTGTTCTTCTCCTTCCCCTAAATTCATATTTAGTCTGAACTGTGGTGCTTGTATTCTTTCTTACCTACCACTAACTATGAACATTTCCAAAGCCCATGTACTTTGCCTCTTGACTTTGAACCCTTCAGCTGTGACAGAAATTTTATATTTTTCGGTCTGCTTGGCTGATAATGACTCCTCTGAGAGAGGAGACTGTAATTGCCTTTTGGGTGATTTCACCTCCACTAATTCTTTTCACATTCATAGAGGGTATCTGACAGAACCTGAAGAAACAAACCTGTATCCTGAGTTGCATCAATATTAGAGGAGCAGACTTCGATGGCAATAGCCTGTTTATAATCGCTTGGACCCGTTTCTGTTTTCATTTTCCTGTAGATTGAAGTGGATGTAGTGCAGAAAACAAAGCAGGATAATACTCTAATCCTCTTGGTTTCCACACGTGTTACTCACTAGCGTGCATTCAGGGATGCATGTAAGAATCTTCCATCCTTATACCCATGGGTAAACAAAGGATCCCGCAGTCTGTTGCCTATCCCTGGGGAATTAAAAACAAATGTATATACTATAATATTCCTGAAGATTAAGTTATTTGAAGGGCATTTTATTTTATAATCATGCAAATGCATCTGTTCTTGTTTTTCAGGCTGGTAACCAGATCTCAAAGGGCCAGTAAATAATCTCCTTTTTCCTTTCTTCCTGGCTATTCTACCGGCTCTCCCTGCCCCTTTGCTCTTTGATGCATAAGATGGGATGGGTGGGTAATCAGGCGCTGAAAATCCACAGTTAGTGAGGGTCATTTTTCATTTATTATTTCTTCTGGTGCCTTGACTTTCCCGACTTTACATGGTTAAAGAAAAGGGAGGGGAAGAGGTTGATGAGAAGGTCAGTCTATTGTGTTGCTTCTAGATTCTGTGTATTTGCCCTTCCTTAGTCTGTTTACACTCGGAATCACTTGACTTGCTGCACATTCTTCTGTAAAATCTAGCTTTGAGCAGCAGTCTTTGGGCACTGGAGAGGCCCACTGGGTAAGATTTGAATAGCTAAAGAACTGGGGGAAATTTTAAAAAATGACCAGAAGCCTGGAAGAAGATATTATTTTTAATTAGTGGTGGTCACCTGAAATGAAATGATTCTGTAGTTTTTCTTTTACATAGGCTAAGATCGTTGTACATAATATATGGAAGAATTGTTCCTTTATAGTAATAAAGTTCACATGGGATGTGCTCATTTCTGGTTTGTTGAGTGGAAGTGGATATTATAAATGCTAAGCACTCCCTTTATTTGAATAAATAAGATAAATGGTAAAATAAAATGTTTCAAAGGATCACTAGAGATGATCTGATCTATCATTGGAGCTCCAGTAAAATTATATTTAAAAGTTTTGAAAAGAAAGGGCATTTATTTAAGAATATCTTAATATATTTTTCATGAGTCCATGTTGCAACTAAAAACAGAATACTAGTCATTTATAAAACATAACTACAAATCTATTTATTTGCAGTTTTAAAAGTTAGGTTTACATATAGTTCATCTTTTAGAGCATAATCAAGTACAGTTCTAAGATTTTAAGTTTATCTCAGGCATCAGTATTTAAAGAATCTGCCTAAAAATATAGCATATGTGGAATTCAAACAAAGGCAAAATTTAAAAATGTTTGTAATCACTGGTAGGTGCTAAAACTTTATGGTGGCTAAAAGGTTGATTTTTTAAATTATTTATGGTTATGGGTAGTCAGAGACTTCTAGGCAAAATATCACTTACAAGGAAGAAAGTCATTGTGTTTCCAAAACAAACTCCTTCTAATCATTTAGTAAATCATACAATCTATATTACCTCATTGTAAAATAATTCATAATTTAACTATTTTAAAAATCTTTAACCCAGTCTAATCTCCTCAGAGTCATTATGGCCTAAGAGAGGAGTGATTTTTTAGAAAACCTCAATCTTTTTTGCTCATGCTTGATTCTGGCTTCCACTGGCATTTTGCTAGTGATCCCAACAAAGGTTTATGCTCTGAATGTGTTTCCCTGCTGACCTGGAGCTGCATGAATATTTCAACAATGGTGGACACAGGTCTTTACTAAAGTCTTTTGCATTTAATTTTGTCACTTATTGAAATTGTATTAGATTCAAATTTATTATTTCACAGCTTACATTTTGTTTGTTCTCTGTGTTTCTAAAACAGTTATGCTCTCCATTATCTTTAGTTAATAATTGACTTTTCTTCTAAAAAATGTACACTGGGGAAAGGACACCTTATTCAACAAATGGTGCTGGGAATATTGGATAGCTACACGCAGAAAAATGAAAATTGATACCTATCTCTCCCCATATATGAAAATTAACTCAAGATGGATTAAAGACTTAAATGCCAGACCTGAAACCATAAAAATCCCAGAAGAAAACCTAGGAATAACTCTCCTGAACATCAATCTGGACAAAGAATTTATGACTAAAACCTCAAAAGCAAATGCAACAAAAACAAAAAATAAATAAGTGGAACTTAATTAAACTAAAAACTTATGCATAGCAAAAGAAATAATCAGCAGAGCAAATAGGCAACATACAGGATAGAAGAGAATATTTGCAAACTATACACTGACAAAGGACTAATATGTAGAATCTAAAAAGACTCAAACAAATCAGCAAGAAACAAGCAAATAACGCCATTAGAAAATGGGCAAACGATGACATGAACAGGTATCTTTCATATGAAGATATACAAATGCCCAACAAACATACGAAAAAATGTTCAACATCACTAATCGTCAACGAAATGCAAATCAAAACCACAATGAGATAACCACCTTACACCAGAGTGGCTATTACTAAAAAATCAAAAAACAATAGATGCTGGCATGGATGCAAATAAAAGGGAACAGCCATACACTGTTAGTGGGAATATACATTAGTACAACCTCAAATGAAATTGGTATGAAGATTTGCCAAAGAATTAAAAGTAGATTTATTATCTACTAAGTATATATACCCAAAGGAACAGAGGTTGCTGTATAAAAAAGACATCTGCACCTGCATGTTCCTCAGAGTATGATTCACAATTGCAAAGATGTGGAATCAACCTAAATGCCCATCAACTAATCAGTGGATAATGAAAAATGTGATATATACACACACACACACACACACACACACACGTGATATAAGTGTGATATATATATGTGTATATATATACACCATGGAATACTATCCAGTTATGAAAAAAAAAAAACCTTTTGCAGCAACTTGGATGGAACTGGAGTACATCATCCTAAGTGAATTAGCCCAGGAATAGTAAAGGAAACACCACATGTTCTCACTTATAAGTGGGAGCTAACCTAAGAATCTGCCAAGGCATAAGAATGATATAATGGACATTCAGAAGGGAGACTTAGAAGGGGGAGGGAGAAAAGGGGTGGAGGGATGAGAAATCACCTATAGAATATAAAGTGCATAGGTGGAGGTGGTGGGTACATTTAAAGCCCAGACTTCCTTGCCACTATATGAGTATAATACAACCATGTAACCCAAAACTATTTTCACCCCATAAAGCTATTGAAATAAAGGGAGAAAATGAAAAAAAATGATAATTAAGTCAGCTTCTGTTAATAATAATTTATATACTCTATTTTGCCTCATTACTTTGAGACATTTTGAAAAGAGCATTCTTTTCCATTGCAATTCTATCTAAAATGTCCTATGCATTGACTGGACTTATAAATATGGCTGGGAAAATAAATATTTGAACATTGAAGCCAAAGATTGAACTGAATTATTCTTCTTCAGAATAACACCATGTTGGAATCATTAAATATTATATATTTATATTCTTCACAATAGAAGAATATACACGATTACGATGAATGCAAGATGACTTCTCATTGTTTTTCCCTGCAATAAATAGTATTTTATGCTTAGTCCTTATCCATGGCTTTCATTTAGAGTTTCAATTCTCAGTTTTGGGGATGGGGAGTGAAGCAAAACAAATGGTATTTCAGAATCTCTGAGAGGGAGGTATGAATTGGGGGTTGGCTTTCAAAAAATATCTACTTGAGAATTAATTTCATAGGGAGACCCTGGTACACATGGATTATGCCGAGTGAAGGTGATAGTCTTAAAGCCATTGATTTAAAGCATTTGCAGCAAGGTGGTCTATTTAAGTGCATACAGAGACCTCTTCTTTCTCTTAGAGGTCTATTTTCATAAGTAGATGTGCAAGGAGGAGTGTGTGAGTAAAGCAAATTTGGTAAGAGGGTGGTGCTATCATTCAACTCCACAGGGAATAAAAGGAATAACAGAGCACAAAGTAGTATCCGTTTCTTGTCCTTTACTCAGAAAGCATTCTGATTCTGAGACTGACCTGTGACACAACTCTAAAGACTCTCAGAGTACTAGGGAACCCCCATTGGTAGTCGAAGATCTTCCAATTTTCATGTCTCATATGCAAACTTGTGAAACTTGGATATCAATGTCAATATTTCTTTTTATCACTAGCTTGTGAGAAACAAAATGACTTGAACAACATTAAAAAAAACTTTACAATAAAAACTTAGATAATGAATACACTAATAATTCCAAATTCTATGTTACTATCATACTTTGAAGGCTAAACTCCTAGATGAATCATTGACATCAGGAAGATTTTTCATCTTGATTTTTTTCAAATGAAAAAGGATGCTTACATGGAGCCTACCAGTAAAATAGCATATTCCGAGAACCCTTTTGTGTGTGGTTTATAGCCAGTGAGTATTTTATACCCCTGGATAAATATTAATGACTGGGGTTATTTCTGATTCAAACAAGTTGCTGACTGTGTGACTTTTGATAAATCTTTTAACTCTGTGTGCCACTGATACCTCATCAGTGGAACAAGGTTAGTACTCACTGCTCTATAAGTTTCAGGAAAAATATCTTAGTAATTTTTTATTTTCCCATGTTACTGTATTAGTGACTTATAAGCAAGGAAAAGCTTACTTGTGAATCTAATTAATCAGGAAAAGGAGAAACCAACATTTAGAAAATCAGTGGAGTCTCCAGTGTTAGGGATTTCTCACAGAAATCTCTATACCCTTTCTCCTCCCCACAAAACACCTTGGATATCATTGAATTTATGCATGTCATTTATAGTGGTGAAAAGGATAGTTTCTCTTTATCAAAAAATATAAATATTTATATTTCTAAATTTTCTGAATGCAAATAAGGTAAGCACTATCTACCCAGGGGAGATTCCTTGCAGTGCAGGGAGGGAGAACCTAAACATAATCTGGAAATATCGCATTGTTGATGAACCAGCGATTGGGTTTCAGAAAGTCCGGGGATCTTGTGTTGTGTGACACAGTACTGATAGGAGAGCACTGCACAGAGAAAGAGAGAGACAGAGCTCCAGAAATATGCATGGGGTCTTCTTGAGTCTCTGGTTGAAAACAAATTTGCACTTGCATAGGGAGAAAGTTCTTATCTTGCATAAGCCAGATAAGAACAACTTCTAAGAAAGTAACTAATATTTGGAACTGTAAGATAAACATTTTCAAAGTCCACACAGGACTAAGAATTTTTTTGTGTGTTCACTCCAACTCAAGCTAAAATGAAGAGATCTTTTTGAACCAACCTGGCACCTAAAAATGACACAACTTAAGAGAGGGAATAAATTAGAGCTAAAATAAAACTACTCTAAGCAAGTCCCTAAAGAGTTTAAAACCAAATCACAAATGGATCAAACTGGCCCACAATTAACTTGATTACCTTCAAGTAAACAATCAAAAGTCTTTAAAGAAATACTAGCTGGGCTTGGTAGCTCAGCCTGTAATCCCGCGCCTTTGGGAGGCTGAGGTGAGTGGATTGCCTGAGCCCGCGGGTTCAAGACCTGCCTGGGCAATTTGGCGAGACCTCATCTCTACAATAAAGAAATAAAAAAAAAAAAAATTAGCCGGCGTGGTAGCGCGTGCCTGTAGTTCTGGCTACTTGGAAGGCTGAGGAGTATCACCAGAACCCAACTGGTCGAGGCTGCGGTGGCCAGGAGCGGCCACTGCACTCCAGTATGGGCGACAGAGTGAGACTCCAACTCAAAAAAAAAAAAAAAAGAAATACAACAGAATTCATCACTCACAATACAGATAGATCTATATGAGTAGCCTTCAATAATGAAGTCACTGGACATTTGAATAAATAGAAAATTTAAACCATAACCAGAAAGAAATAAGGCAATGAAAACACCCAGAAATGACATAAATGAAGAAATCAAGAGAAAAAGGCATTAACACATTATAAATATGCTTCACAATACACCATGTAAGAAAAAATATGAGCATGATGCACAGAGAAATGGAAGATATAAAAATAATAAAAATGTAACTTCTGAAGAGGAAAAATACAATATATACAGCAAACTATATGCTGGATAAAAATAACAGCAGATTTTATGTATGAAAAAAGCAGCAAAATTGAAGGTGTATATAGGAAAAAAATTTTAAAATGCAAAATAAAACACAAAACATTAAAAAGCAAAGCGTCAGTGACCTTCGAAAAATGTCTAGTGGTATAATATATTTTTAATTGGCGTTTCAGAGGGTGACTTAAACAATATTTGAAGAAATGATAACAATTTTCCAAATTGGTGAAAATGATAAAGCCCCTTATTCCAGAAAGTCAATAAATCCAAAGCAGAGTAAATATTTTTAAAAACACAAACAAATGTACATCATAATCAACTTGTAGAGTGATCGTAATAAATGTAGAAATCACATTATACACAAAAGTAAAAAGATAAAAAATAAAGCAGATTTCTATCAAATTATGCAAGCCCAAAGAAAATGAAGTGACATCTTTTAAGACACTAAGAACAATATTAAAAATGTCAAATTAGTATTCAATATCCAGTGAAAATATCTTTTAAAAATGACTTTTTATTTTTCAGACTTACATTATAAGAGATGCTGCAGGAAGTTCTTAAAGATAGAAGGAAATGAAAACAAATAGAAATTCAGTTCTACACAAAGAAATAAAGAAATATGAGGGTAAGTATAAAATATTTTTCTCATTTGTAAACCTCTTTAAAAATGAAAGTAGCTGGGCATGGTGATTCATGCCTGTAGTCTTAGCAGTTTGGGAGGCTGAGGCAAGAGGACCACATGAGTGAGCTCTAGACTAGCCTGGGCAACATAGTGAGACCTAGTCTAGACAAAAAAAAAATCAAAAGATTAGCTGGACATGGTGGTACATGTCTGTAGTCCCAGCTACTAGGGAGGCTGAGGTGGGAGGATCATCAGAGCCCAGAAGGTCAAGACTGTGGTAAGCTATGATCGTGCCACTGCGCTCCAACCTGGGTGACAGAATGAGACCCTGACTCGTACAAAAATAATAATAATAATAATAATTAAAGTGCAGTAGTGAGGTCTATAACAGAGAATGGTAAGGTGAAAATAGAAGAATATTTTTATAAGATTTTTATGCTGTGAGTAGTATAATATTTGAAGATAGATTTTGATAAAATAACGATGCACATTGTAAATATTAAATCAATCACTCAAAATTAAACAAAGAAGTAGATTTGATAAGCAAAAGAGGAGGTAATATGAGATAATAATAATAATAATAATAATAGAAATAAACCCCATTACTCCAAAAGAAGGCAGGGAAGAAAAGAGCAGATGGAAAATATTTAAAATAAAAATCAAGATGGTAGATCTACTCAATCATATTGATAATTTCATTACATGTAAATGGTTAAATCACAACAATTAAATGACAGAGATTGTCTGATTGGGGGAGAAAGCAAGGAAATTCCTACTATACCCAGTCTATAAGAAACTTACCTTAAATATATCTATATAGAATGATTATAAGTAAAATGATGACTAGAAAATAGATCATTCACACATCAAGCAAATTAAGCTGGAGTGGCTATATTAATATCAGATAAAATAGATTTCAGAACAAGAAAAATGATCAGGAATGGAGAGAGTCATTTTCTAATAATAGAGGAATCAATTCATCAAGCAGATATAGCAATCCTAAATGTGTATTCAGAGTTCAAAACACATGGCATAGTTGAAAGAAATGAAAGAAAACAGAGACAGATTGAATTTTAAAATAGATGAGGCCAAGCTGTCTTTTTTCCAGTAATTGATTGACCAAGTCGATAAAAATAATAAGAATATAGGAAAGTTGGGCAATGCTATCAACTAACTTGACCTATTTGACATTTACAGATACTACTCCAAAACAGCACAATACAAGCATTTTGAAAGCATACATAAAGTCACCAGACCGTATCCTGAGAATTAAACAAAAGTCAATAAAATAAAAGTATTGAAATAATATAAATACATTATCTGACCACAAGAATTAAACTAGAAACAAATAGCAGAAAAATATCTGCAAAATTTCTAAAATATTTGGAAAATAACACTTTCCCAAATATCTCATGGGTCAATGAAAAAATAGTTTGCATGAAAACAAAAACACAATATATCACAATTTGTGAATAGGGATAAATTTATAGCATTAAATGCTCATATAAGAAAAGAAAATAGTCTAAAATCAATGATTTATATATCTACTTTGAGGTTAAATAAAGATAAAATTTAGCTCAAACTAAGCAGTAGGAAGGAAATAATAAAGAAGACTCCAGAAATCAATAAAGCAGTAATGAGAAAACAAACAAACAACAAATCAATGAAGTGAAATCTGATTATTTACAAAGGTTAATAAAATTGTCAAACCTCAAGCCAGACTAACCCAGAAAAAGAAAAAAATCATAAATATCCAATATCAGAAATGAGAAGGAAAACATAAATACAGATACTAAATATGATAAATAAAGAAACATTGTAAACAAATTTAAGCCAATGTTCACAAGTGTGATGAAATAGACAAATTTCTTGAAAGAACAACAACAGACACAAACTTACCCTCAAAGAAATAGGTAACGTGAATAGGTTTTTGTCATTATATTTATTGTTAAATTGTCTTATAAAGAAAATTCAGGAACAGTTTGCTTCATTGGTGAAGTCAACCAAATATTTTTAAAAAGATATAATACCAAGACTACACAGACTCTTCCAGAAAATTGACAGAAACTACTTTTTTTTTTTTTTTTTGAGTTGGAGTCTCACTCTGTCACCCAGACTGTAGTGCAGTGGGTGCTCCTGGTCACCGCAGCCTCGACCTGTTGGGCTCCGGCGATCCTTCCGCCTCAGCCTTCCAAGGAGCCGGAACTACAGGCATGCTCTACCACGCCCGGCTGATTTTTTGATTTATTGTAGAGATGAGGTCTCGCCTGCCCAGGCGGCTCTCGAACTCGCGGGCTCAGGCAATCCACTCACCTCGGCCTCCCAAAGGCGCGGGATTACAGGCTGAGCCACCAAGCTCGGCCAGAAACTACTTACTAAGTCACTTTATTAAGCCAGTATCACCCTGATACAAATATATTACTTATGTATTTATGTATTCCTCCAAAAAAAGAAACCTGAAGACCAATATATCTTATAATCATAGCTACAAAAACCCTTCACAAAATAGCAAATCAAATTCAGCAACATGTAAAAAAGATAATACATTATAAACACTTGAAGCTTCTCTTAGTAAAGCAAACTTGGTTTAACATTTAAAAAATCAATATAATTAACCACATTAACAGACAAATATGGAAAACCATGCTATCATCTCAAGAAAAAACAACAAAAACAAAAACAAAACAAAAAACCAAATCTTTGGCAAAAGTTGATACTCTTTTAAGGTAGAAACCCTCAGCAACCTAGGAATAGAAGAGCATTTCCTCGATATGACAAAGGACATCTCTGAATTACTTCAGCTAACATCATGCTTAATGGTAAAAGACCATATACATTCTTCCTAAGAAGGAAAATAGGAAAAGAATGTTCACTCTGACTACTTCTAGCCAACATTGTGATGGTTGTAGCTAGTGCAATATGTCAAGAAAGGAAAATAAACACAGATTGAAGGATGAAAAAGTAAAATTCTTATTATTATAGACAACATTATTATTTACCTAGGGAATTTTGAGAAATTTCCAAAAGAGTTATTAGAACAATACGTGAGTTTAGTAAGGTGGTAGTGCATACGGTCAACATACAGAAATAATAATTTTTCTTTATATTAGCAGTAAAATTTGAAATTTAAAAGAATGCTATTTATAATAGATAAAAAGGCATGCAATATAGGTGACTATAACTAAATATGTACAAAACTTGTACACTGAACACTATAAAACATTGATAAGAGAAATTAAAGATTACTATTATAGAGAGATAGACATGTTTATTTATCAGAAGACTCAATGTTTTTAAGATGCCAGTTTGTCACAAATTGATTTATAAATTCAGTGAAATTTCAATCAAAATCCTGGCAAGCTTTTTTGTAGACACTGACAAGTTGATTCTAAAATTATGTAATACGAAAGGACCAAGAATAGTCAAAACTATTTTAAAAAAATCCAAAAGAACAAAATTAAAGAATTACACTACTTGATATCAAGAAGTACTATGAACCTACAAAAAAAAAAAAAGGAGACAGAACAATGATTGGTAGTTAAATTAATAGATCAAAACAGAAAGTTCAGAAATAGATCAAAACATACATGCTCAATTACCAAAGTAATTCCATAGAAGACATAAGAATTTTTTCAGCAAATAATGCTGGAACAAAACGGATATTCATAGGAGAAAAAATGAACTTCAATCTTATCTTACATCATGTATAAAAATTAACTTGATACTGATAACAGTTTTAAATATATGTGTCTAAACTACAAATCTGCTGGAAGAAAACATAGGAGAAAATTTTTGTGATCTTGGGTTAAAAAAAGATTTCTTAAATAATAGACTAAATGTAGGAGCTAAAATCATAAAAGTTCTAGAAGGAAACTTGGGAGAAAAATCTTTCTGATCTTAGATGAGATAAAATTTCTTAGATATCACACAAATAATATGTATTGTAAAAGTAAATGGTATGAACTGTGAGCTTCATCACAAAACTAGAAATATTTGTGTCTTGGTTGCTATATCTTATTCATATGTGTATGCTTAATAAACCATGGAATAATGGAATTCAGCAGAGAAGTGCTCTATGAATTATATGCTGAATAAATAATGAGAGGATTGCTGGGCGGTACATGAACTAGGAACTGAACCCAGTGGCAATGAGGCTTAATGGGCCGTCTAGGGACCCCAGGCCTATGTGTGAGCTGTAGCTGCCACTGCTGATAATGGAAGGTAGTTGGTCTAGTGGCAGCATTGTGTCTGACAGAATGGCTTTTAAGAGATAGGTTTTCAGGTAAAATGTGTGCATATTGTTCTCTTTCTCAAGTAAATAAACAGTAAGTCTGGACGAAAGCTTTCTAACACATTTAAAGCTATAACAGTAGGGGAAACCTACATGTCTCTAGGCTATTTTTAATCCATTTTACCAGAGTGAAGATTCCTCTGTGTGTGTGTGTGTGTGTGTGTGTGTGTGTGTGTGTGTGTGTGTGTGTGTAGATAGATAGAGATAGATAGATACTTTCTTCCTTATGAACACAGGACATGTAGATTATTATTATTATTTTGAGTTGGAGTCTCACTCCGTTGCCCAGGCTGGAATGCAGTGGCACACTCACAGCCAACCCAGCATCGACCTGCTGGGCTCCGGCGAGCCTTCCGCCTCAGCCATTCAAGTAGCCAGAGCTACAGGCTCGCATTACCATGCCCGGCTAATTTTTTGATTTATTGTAGAGACTAGGTCTCATCATGTTGCCAGGCTGGTCTTGAACCCGTGGGCTCAGGCAACCCTTTCGCCTCAGTCCCCCACATTGCTGGGATTACAGGCTTGAGCCACTGTGCCAGGCCTATGTATTTTATTTTAAACAACTTACACCTTAGATATAATCAAATAACAGAATGTTCTTATTAACAAAAATTGATTTAAAAATAAAATCTCTGGTCATAGTAATTGAGAATCTTAATGTTATTCAGACTGTGTTAACCAAGAAACAAATCTCTGTCTTTCATAGTGTCCTTTATTGCTTTGTTTTCTCTTTCCGTATTTTTGAATTAATGCCTTTTCATTTCCTGTTTTTCTATCTTCGTATACCTTGGATTGCGGAGTCCCCATATTATCTGCTTAAATCAGTGGTTCTCAGGCTTGGACATGCTGAAGAATCATGTAGAAGATTTGATAAACACAGATTGCTGGGCTCCGACTCTAGAGTCTCTGACTCAGTGGGGAAAGGGAAGGAATGTGTATGAGAATTTGCATTTGTAACAAGTTTCCATGTGACGCTGCTGGCCCAGGGACTACACTGTGAGAATCGCTGACTTATAAGTCATCCTCCTGGTAGCAGCCAAAGGAGGTTGTGAGTGTTCTTCTAGAATGAGTTAAAACGGAAATTAGATGGTCTGGAGGACTTACTGCATGAGGACCATGCAGTAAGTCTTCAATCTCAAGGTGAATTGCTGGTGTTGTTTTTAACCTGGAGAGTAGAGGTATTTTTAAATCTCTTAGTAGTTGTTCTAGATTACAACTTCAGAAAGTGAGTAGTCTTAGATCATTTATCATTATTGCCTTGTCCCCAGATAAATTCCTTTTCTTGATTTGCATAATCATCTTACAGTCATTTTTTAAAGTTCTGCTGAATATTTTCTACTGAAAACATTATAAAATAGATCACATCTTATCAAATGGTTCTGGCATCTGAAGAAAATGAAAAGGAATATTTCTATGTTTAGCAAGTCAAGAATGAAAAAGCAATTGGTTAACAGGAATGAAAAAATGCTGGGATAGCTATTGTCTGTATAATTTGCATTTGACAGGATTGAGACAACACATCTTTACTTGCAGGCTTGGCAGTCTGCCTTTTCCACATGATTTGGCAAAAGTAACAAAATTAATAAATAAAAATCTTCTTAAAAGGAGACTCTTAGAATTTTCATTAGGCTTCAGAAAACAACTTTTCTTGTATTATTTTCTTCATGCCAGTTTTTCCCTTTCTTCATTTGATTTTCCTGCATGTGTTTATTTCTGTGAATTTGCCATCCAGTCTTCTCCTTACTCATACTTGTTCTTTTGTTTATCTTTCACAGTAAATTTGGCCACCTTATTGAAACTCATTCTAAGTTACTTTTTACTCCTGTGGTCTTTTTAGTCTTGTACCTAAAGTGAGTATTGTGTGTTTTGTGTAATGCATTGATGGTTGGAAACAATCAAGTCCCTATTAGCCAATTAAACCTGGCAAGATATGGACTATTGCCCAAGATCTAGGATCTTTTGATCCAGACACACAGTGCACACTGTTTGAACTTAAGAAAATTCTCTGCTTCTTACCCAGTTGCATCATTGTTTTAGTTGAACTGAGTGGGGGACATAGATGGTAGGGAGCATGGGTGAGTAAGAGAAGACTGGAAGAAAAACAAGTTGCTCGTCTAGAATCTTAAGCTACTTTGCTTACTATTAAGAAGCAAGCCCACTCATGATTTATTCTCAAAATGCTTTTAGATTCCTTGTTCACCTAAAATTCAGGTCAATGACTAAAGAGGGCCATGTCACAAACACTTGAATGTGTTTGACGGTGCTTAGGAGAGGGCAACTGGTGCATACCAACCATACCGGCAAGCACATTACACCTTGGGCCCCCTTTGGAGCCCTTCAGGAAAGTCAATGGGGGCTTTGTGTAAACCAGCGACAAAGAACTGGGCTCATTGTATTTGCTTCTTTGCCTTCAGTCACCTGCGTTTGGATTTTAATCTCCTGCACTAAACCTTGTGAGTCATTATTGCTTGATAATACTCTCATTCTATTCATTCTTATTCCTTGGAATACCGTAATAATTTTTATTTTGAGAGTTCAAATTGGTAAGTGCGCCTGTTCCCAGATAATGTATTAGAGATTAATAAATGATGCCTGAGACTGGCATTTTTTAGGGGCTAGCAGATGTTCAGAGATTAGTAGTATGGAGAGAATTAGAGGGAAATGAGAATGGAGAAGAGTTAGTAATTGTCATGTGGAGGGGTCCTATTATAGGCCTGATGGAAGGTTTTTGGGCCAAAGAGCTTTAGAAACCCATTTCCAATTCGAATCAATTCCATATGTTTTATATTCACATGCTGCATGAGATATTAGTAATTTAGAGCCCTGTTAATGTTCAGGAATCTTTGTGTAGACTTTCCTCCTTCAATCTGATATTACTTTTTTCTTTTTCTTTTTTTTTTTTTTTTTGCCATGAGGAAGTTTTGTTTGGCCTGGAATAAATGAAACTCAGAACCCAAAAGGCTCAGTTAAATTGGGCTTGAAACTGAAAACCCATGACGCTCTAGTGAGCGCTGAGTAAAAAGAAGAATATTTGCTGTGCTTCACACCCAGTGGAATCCTCTGCCTTTTCTATTTCTATTTTCTCTTTGACTTTTGAAGTAGAAGATACAAATTATAAATGTATAAAGCTACACCTTCTAAAATGCTAAGTTCTCACACACTGGAACTTTTTATAATTGACTTGATTCAACTAAATCATTGCTGTTTGTGAGCAAATTTGTCGACCTGGTTGCAATGAAATACCCTGGCACCTGATGCTGGCTTCCAACTGGCCAACAAACAGATGCCACACTTGCTGCTGAAAGCCTTCAGACCTGTGCCAGTTGGCAGCTTTGGCCACAAAGCCTTAGATCAAATGGAGATAGAGTAAACATTGCTCCCATTTGCCTGGTAGGCCAGCCATACTCTCAAATCAGGACTGGGACGGCCCAGTGCAGGCCCTTGATAAATTCAGTGGAACTACTTACAGTAGAGGCAATTGTTTGAAAACTCCAGTGAAATTGAATAGGTATACTTGTCAATCTCCTAAAATAATTTATTTTTTGTTAATGTTGCTGTAATATAACAACATTAAACATGATTTTAAAAAATTTTAGCTGAGGTTAGGACTTAGTGGCAACATTTTCTTGATTGTCAACTAAGATTGAGATGTAGAAGAAATGTTTTGGGGAAAGACTTTGAAAACTGGCTGGCATTAAAAATTAATCTCTGTCTAATGGCTTGGTTCACTCCTTATCTTAAACCTTGGTAATTACATTTTGTATATCCCTTGAGGCTTCAAGACTGACAAGACCGTGTTTAAAGAGAAGGAATGGAAAACTCCCAACAATACTTGAATTCAGCTTACTTGACTGCGTGCATTATGACAACATCTTTCATCACTGTAGTAATCTCATACAGTAATGTTGGACAGCATGACAATAAATTGCTTTTATCTTGCCTTTTTTTTGAGCTTAGAGTTTTCTCTTGTAGCAAACCTTTTGCTGTAGAAACTACATACATTTTCCTCAGTGTTTCTTTTCCTGGGAAGGAAAAAAAATAGAAAATTGGGTAAATGGACATGTTTTTGCATCTATTTGGTAATTTATATTTCAATGAAGAAAATATATGCTCACATATTCAAGGCCTTTCTTGTTCTAAACATTTTCTCTTACAACATGCACATAACTATCTTTATAGTATTCTTAAAAGGGTAGAACTATATGCTAAATATATGAAGTGAGGGATGGATCATGATGGAAGAACAAGAAAAGAGGTAAGATGAAAATATTTATGCTGCCTAAAAGATGTTCGGCAAGATTTTTGTATACTATGCTTTTGGTGGCTATTGAGTTGTTGGTTTTTACTATAACATGAGACTGGTTATGTTTGTACAGGGAGGATTTTTGCTTTGATCCCTTTCTGCTTGAACTAGGAGAGAAATTCTAGCTTTTTTTGTGAATTAGAAAAAGTAAAAGTGCCAGTAAACATTAAATCAGAGTCTTATATGAAAGGGCCATTCTGATTCTAACATTCTTTGAGCAAGATGAGGAATTCATTCACTGTAAAGTGATTAAATCTCATAATAATAACAACGACATATGTTAAGTATCCAGTTAAAATAAAGTGAGTGTAATTGATTCTTTTTTCCGTTTGGACATTTGGTGCTTTGATACATTTGGCATCTGTTGAAATAGCTAAAACACTAGTATGTTTTAGGTGTTTTAAATATGTCATCTTATTAGTTCTAATAATAATTCTTGAGACAAATACAGTACTGTTATTATCCCCATTTGGAGATGAGAAAAACTGAAGGACTGAAAAGTTAAGCAATTTCTTCAAAGTTAACCAGTTGGTGAATTAAATCTGGAGAAGCTGACCCCAGAGTTCTTGATTTTCAGTGGGTGATATAATGTTAGAAATGTGAATGTGGCTAAGGTCCTTTTGCTTCTTTACAAATAAACCAGTCCAGTGTTAATATTTCTTCTGGCAAGTAACTGTTTACTGACCTTAATATAATAATAATAATCTATATTATTTAGACATTCCTGAAGTTTTATTTTGAATTTTTCTCCAGGTGGCAGCACTAATGAGTAGATAAACATAATGTGGCATATTCATATAATGGAATATTATTCAGCAATTAAAAGCAATGAAGCACATGCTACAACATGAATGAATCTTGAAGACATGCAAAGTAAAAGCAGCCATTCACAATCATTTTATGAATTATACAATCATTGTATGATTCCATTCATATGAAATGTTCAGAATTGACAAATCTAGAGAGATAGAAAAGTGGGTTAGTGGTTGGCAAGGGCTGTGGGAGGGAGATGATGGGTACTGACTGCTAATGAAGTTGGGTTTCTTTCTGGCAGGACTGCTACTGTTAGGTAGATCTTAGGATCGTTTCAATGTCAAGATGACCAGAAAGCAGCAGCATCCCTCTGCGGCCCCATGCAAAGGACTCCTGGGAGTGACAAACTTTCCCACAGAGTCTAGAGTAGTCCTTCTGAAGTTTCCCAAATAATCAATGATCATTTCTCACCCAGAAGTTACTCAGCTTGGGCCTAATTTGTAAAATTTCTTTAAAACTTTGGTAGCCAAAGTGTGGTACCAGGACCACATAGCCACTATCGGGGAGCATGCTACAAATGCAAATCCTTGGGGTCTCACCTAGACCTGTGGAGTCAGTTTGCATTTTTTTTTTTTTTTTTGAGTTGGAGTCTCACTCTGTTGCCCAGACTGGAGTGCAGTGGCCGCTCCCGGCCACCGCAGCCTCGACCTGCTGGGCTCCGGCGATCCTTCCGCCTCAGCCTTCCAAGTAGCTGGAAACTACAGGCGAGCGCCACCACGCTTGGCTAATTTTTTGATTTATTGTAGAGATGAGGTCTCTCCTGCCCAGGTGGGTCTCGAACCCGTGGGCTCAGGCAATCCACTCACTTCAGCCTCCCAAAGGCGCGGGATTACAGGCTGAGCCACCGAGCCCGGCTCAGTTTGCATTTTAACCTGGTCTTTAGGTGATTCCTTCACATTGCCAAGTGTGAGAAGCTCTGATTAAAGAATAGGAATGTCTACATGGCCAGTATGAGAACCAAAGACCAAAATCTGCCTCTGTCAAATATTGGCTGCATAAACGTGGGCAAGTTGTGAGCTCCAGTTTCTACATCTGTAAAAGATAAAATAACCAAGCCAGGCTCGGTGGCTCAGCCTGTAATCCCGCGCCTTTGGGAGGCTGAGGTGAGTGGATTGCCTGAGCCCGCGGGTTCAAGACCCGCTTGGGCAGCGAGACCTCATCTCTACAATAAATCAAAAAAAATCAGCCGGGCATGGTAGCACCTGCCTGTAATTCCGGCTACTTGGAAGGCTGAGGCGGAAGGATCACCGGAGCCTAGCAGGTCGAGGCTGCGGTGGCCGGGAGCGGCCACTGCACTCCAGTCTGGGCAACAGAGTGAGACTCCAACCAAAAAAAAAAAAAAAAAAGATAAAATAACCAACAACACAGGGTTGTTGAAGGATGATGGTAGAGAACACATGGAAAGCCCTCAAAATGGTGCTAGTAGACATTGTCAAATCTCTCCTCAGTTTACAAGCAAGGCTGATCCTGCTTGGATGTGACGTTTGATATCAGGGTGAACTCAATGGCAAAGGCAAGTCCTCTTTTTGATCCTGCACAGACTTCCCCAGAGCAGCATGGCATGGCAGCGAGGCCAGAGGTGGAGTGGTCATGCATTCACGATGTCCAGATGCCTGGAAGCTCTGATACCAAGGAATGTCCCAGAAGCAGAAGGAAAGTGGGCAGGGATCAGAGAGATGTCCTTTAGTTTTATCAGCATATTAACACATGTGAGTCTTCACACACCTAGTCCCAAATCAAGGAACTGTTCAGAAATAATTAAAAAGTGAAAACAAGTGAGCAATAAAGAATTTAAAACATAAGAGAAAGAATGAAGAAGGAGAGAAAAAGGGAGTGCTGACTACACCCAGACTCTGAAAAAGCTCTGAGGACAATCAATTCATCCACCAGCAGAAATGATCATTCTCCACTTTCAGCCCCTCTGGAACTTGCAGGTAAGTACATTGATGGAGTGGGGATTTTCCTACCACACTGATAGGCTCAGGATACGTTTTCAAAAAGCATTATAAAAACAGCACTTCCTCAGCGTCCCTCACTGTGGTCATACTTCCTGATCAACATGAATTTTGTTATAATAGTTTCTCTCTGCTGACAGAAATGTAGTTGGCGACCTCAGGCAGCCTGCAACCAGATCCTGGGCCAAAACAAGCACACCCTTTGGCTCCTCCTAGCTTCAGATGATTGTAGTTTTTGAGTATGTGCCCTGGCCGCCTCTGTGGCTATCATTGTTATTATTTCAACTTATTATAAACTTTTTAAAAATAATACTGGTAAAGATATACATTCCATGATAGGACAAGGGTCAGCTGAGTTTACTGAAAGAAAAGAAAATGCGAGTGGGGCGTAAAACTGCCAGAGGCGGAGTCCTTTAGAAATACAGAGATTCATGACCTGATGGGTCACCTTTCCAGTGTTCTGTTGCCTGAGTTGTTTTTTGGATGATTTGGGCCATATGTTCCACTAAGTGTAAAATATGCCCACATGATTCAGAATCTATTGGTTATTTTTTCCACCTAGTTTTAATCCTGGCCACCAAAAAGTAAAATAAAATTAATAAAATAAATAGAGAATTTGATTTTATTGTTTCTTATTTCTATTATTTGTTTACTTCTTATTTCTATCTGCAATTTGTTTTGACATTTCTATGCGACATTACTGTGAAGCCTCAAGACTCTGGCAGATGGAGAGGATAACAGGAATGTTAAACTCTCTCTATCTTTCTGCATTCTGCTTATTCATTTATTCATTTATGTTCTTTCTCTCCCCCTTTCTGAGACACTTTCCCTGTCCCCCAGACTTCTCCTGGCCAGAAGCCTGGTGTGTATGTGCTGGAAACTTCCATTAGGGCTCCCCCATTGTGTCCTACCTCCCACTTTCCACAGCACCATTTCCTCATCCTTTGCCCGTTTCCTGCACGTATTTTTTCAACTTTCATTAACACTTGTCATCTGTCTTCAGTTGTTAAGATGCTGGCTTCTCTGACCTAAAGGTGTTGTCACTTTTTAATCTTCCTCGTTTGCATCTTCATTTGAACTGGCAACATTATTTTCAGCTAAGGAAACTGTGAAGATGAGCTTATATAATTCCTTAATTATATGATATCCTGTTTTGAAATCACTAAAAGGGATAATAAAAGAGCATGACAATATATCTCTGCCATTTTCCAAATGTTAAAAGAAGTAACCATCTCATGTACCTCATAGAAACCTTCAAGTAAAGTAAATGGAGACAGCAAACAGTTAATTCCCCAGGACCTGAGTCCTCAAACCAATCTGACTTCCTTTATGCTATGTCCTATCTTTAATGATCTAATTTTGACAAGAAGCAACAATTACATCACCAATCCCCTATGACCTATGATTTTGTCAACACTGTCAGGATATATGGCAGTTAGGGTTTTCCTTCTGACAAAAAAAAAAAAAAAGAAAAAGAAAAATTGTAGCAAATTTAGTTGGTGATCCAATTGGCTTTTATTTTTGATTCTAAAATTGGGCAACAGCTCATTCTATAAAATAGAGCGAGTGTTCTGATGAGTTGAGTGGAGGAGAATGATGTTATAGACAGAAAAGGATTTAAGAAAGCAGAAATAAGAAATGAAAAGCAAATTAATCATTTAAAAATTATTTTCCATATATGAGGGTAACTCCCATAAGACAGAATTATCTTTTGGAGGGTGGGACCCTTGTGGTATAGGGTTTCCCCCAGGTAAGTGTCCTAGGAACCCATTGGCATCAGTGTACCAGCCAGTGTTGTTATGAGACCGCATTGGCTTCAGTGGAGTTTTTCAAGATTCTTTAAACACGTTTACCCATTTCATAATGGGTGATTTTGAGTGCTCCTGCCCTCACCATGTAATTTTTTATAAAAATTTTTTATAAAATTTTTTATAAAGCAATTTTTTATAATTTTTTAATAAAATTTTTTTATAAAATTTTTTATAAAAAATGGCACAACCCTGGTACCCCATTCTCCTTATTAACCTGATCTCACCCCAAGCAACCTTTTTTTGTTTCCTCACATTAAGAAAAAAAAAAAAAAGTCCTCAATGGGAAACATTTTGCCAATTTGGAAGAGATGAAACACAAAACAGCAGAAGCACTAAAAGGCATAAAACGTGACAAATTCAAAAACTGTTTTGAGGGAGGGATCCAAGATGGCCACCATGGAGCAGCAGACCAGCACCTCTCCTGCTGAGTCAGGCAGAGAATAGAACATAGCCACTCTTAGATGCAAGTACCCTGAAGAGTCTTGGATGGCTGGAACACCCTACACCCAGTAGAGTTCTCTTCAAAAACATAGAGGCCAG
Source organism: Cephalopachus bancanus (assembly GCA_027257055.1). Lineage (NCBI taxonomy): Eukaryota > Metazoa > Chordata > Mammalia > Primates > Tarsiidae > Cephalopachus > Cephalopachus bancanus. Next base: position 3,097,261 of record JAPVLO010000171.1, on the reverse strand, counting down.
TAAGCAGAGGGCTTAGACAGCAGACACTGAACCTTGGGTGCCCCATCTCCAATTGTATGCCAGGCTTGCATAGAAACTGAGGGGGTGAGTGATACTGACACACTCTGGGTTGGTTCCCCCTTTTCCAGCCGTGTGCAAGTCGTTGGTACCATGTGGGAGGAGTCCTGAGCAAAGTACAACAGTGGACAACCAGAATCCAAGCAGGAAAGCTCAGACTGGGACGCCTGCTTGCAGATTAAACTGGGTTGACATCCACCACCAGCATCTGGTGGCCAACCCCAACCCCAGACCAGAAAGGATCACCTGCTGGTCTCGCATGTCTATAGGGCAGATTCCCGCATGGCAGGGAGCTCCCTCTCTTTCAAGTGCTGAGCCAACTTGAAGGGAAGGAGTCACAGGAGGACACTCAAAGTCATTCCTGGTGAGCAGGTATCTGGGCTGCAGACTGAAAACTAGCAGACAGGGGGTCCATCCCCTTACCCATTCACCACAGAGTAATTGCAACAGGTCTGAAAACCAGCCCAACCTAACCAACCACAGGAGAAACTCTGTAGCAGAAGTGCTTTTATCAGGGTGGAGCAGGGAGCAGAACTGATTGCCGCCCCCCCCAGCAAACACTGAGTGATTTATATTGAATGACAGAAAAGGCCCTAGAACAGAAGGGCATTAACATGCTTCAGAGCAAAAAACAAACAAAAACCAACAACAAACAAACAAAAGAAGAGGGAAAAAATTCACAGGAAATCCTCAGAATCTTAAAGAGACAGTGCCTGAAAAAGCAGCTATCAGTGCACAAGCAATGGAAACCCCACAGAATGACCTTTCTCAGATGATAGTCACAGAACTCAGAGATTCAATGACTAAAATGAATAAAGAGAATTACAAGAAACTAGAAGAGAAACTCACCACCAAAGACATACATGAAGTTAAAATGGAGGTGATGAATTTCACAGAGGCCTATTCTGAAGTACTGGAAATGAAGAACTACATTCCAGAAGATAAAAACACATTAACAAGCATAGGAAGCAGGATCAATCAGGCAGAGGAATCTCAGAGCTCGACAATCAAAATATGAAACTAGTCTGCCAAAACACAGAAATAAAAAAGGCTCAAAAAGAAGGAGAAAACCCTCTGAGAGATGTGGGACTATGTAAAAAGCCCAAATCCATATCCAGTTGGTATCTCTGAAACAGAAAAAAAAAAGGAGAACAAAGAAAAAAAAAAGGAGAACATCATCAGTCAAGCATTCCAAAAAGTCATCCAACAAAGCTTCTCACATCTCACTAGGGAGACGCCCATTCAAGTGAAGAGATTCAGAGAATCCCTGCAAGGTAAAAGTTACATGAAAAGACCATTCCCAAAACCCATAGTACTATACCTCCACAAAGTAAGCATGAAAGAAAAAATCCTAAAAGCAACAAAAGAGAAAAGTCAGAATACCAACCAGGGAACACCAATTAGGATACCTCAGGCCTTATTTGCAGAAAAAACTACAAGCCAGAAGGAACAGGAGTCCTATTTTTACCATTCTTAAAGATAAACAATTTTAGCAAATAATTTCCTACACTTCCAAGCTAAGCATCATTAGTGATGGAGAATTAAAATCTTTCCCAGACATATAGGCCCTAAGAGAATATGCCACCACCTTCAGGTCAGCCCTTTAGGAGATGCTTAAGAAGTTATTGAATACAGAAACAAATGAACAGTCATACCCATCACAAAAGTACTGGCAAGCACAGAATTAACAGAGCATACAGATCATTCACAAAAATGAAATATACACATATATAAATACAAAAGTAAAAAGGAAGCAAAGTAACTCCTTAAGATCGTTATGACAAGAATAAACTCTCACATTTCAATAATTAATTTGAATGTGAGTGAACTGAATGTGCCACTGAAGAGGCATAGAGTGGCAAACTGGATAAAGAAGCATAATCCAAAATTCTGCCATTCTGCTGCCTCCAGGAAACTCATCTCACTGCAAAGGACACCCACAGACTCCAAGTTAAAAACTGGAAAATAGTCTTCCAGGCAAATGGAAAACACAAGAGGAGGAGTAGCTATTCTGTTATTCAGACAAAACAGACTTTAAGCCATCAAAAGTTAAAAAGGACACGAAAGAACACTACATCATGATAAAGGTCTCAATCTACTAGCAATAAATATCTATCCTAAACATTTATGCTGTCGACACAGGAGCTTCAGATTTTATAAAACAACTACTAAGTAAACTAAGAGAGGACGTTGACACTCACACAATCATAGTTGGAAACCTCAATACCCCACTAGTAGCCTTAGAACAATGAGACAAAAAATCAAGAAGAAGATATAGAACCTTAACTCAATACTCAATTGATTAATAGAAATCTACGGAACTCTTCACCCAACAACTACAGAATATACATTCTATTCATCAGCACATGGAACATACTTCAAGATCGATCCCAGTCTCGGACATAAATCAAGTGGAAACAAATTTCAAACAGTTGAAATAATATCATGCATATTCTCAGATCACAGTAGAATAAAAATAAAAATCACCACCAATAAAATTCCCCCAAAGCACACAAAGACGTGGACACTAAACAACATGCTGCTGAACAACTTTAGGGTCAACACAGAAATCAAGATAGAAATTTAAAAAATTCCTGAAAACAAATGAAAGCAGGACACGTCTTATCAGAATCTCTGAGATACCATGAAAGTTGTGTTAAGAGGAAAATTCAGCATTGCATGCGCACATCAAGAAAACAAAAAGATGACAAATAACACCCTCATATAACACTTAAGACAGTTGGAAGGGCAAGATCATCTAAACTCTAATTTCAGTAGAAAAATTCAGATCACTACGACAAAGTCACAATTGCAAAATATGGAAGACAAAAATATCATAGAAAGGATCAAGAAGACAAAAGATTGGTGTTTTGAAAAGATAAATATGATTGATGGACCCCAGGTCAGATTAACTTAAAAAGAGAGAGAGAGAGAAAAAAGTCCAAATAATCACAATTAGAAGTGAAAAAGGTAAGGTTACAACTGACCCTGGAGAAATTCAAAAGATTATCAGAGATCACTATGAACATCTCTATGCAAATAAACTAGAAAATCTGAAGGAAATGGAGGATTTTCTGGCCTCATACAACCTCCCAGAGTTGAAACAAGAATATATCGAAACTCTAAACAGACCAACAACAATCTAGGAAGTTGACTTATAAGAAACCTCCCTGCCAAAAAAAAGCCCTAGACCAGGTGACTTCCTAGCTGAATTCTATAAGACACACAAGAAGGAGCTGATACCAATCTTATTGAAAGTATTCCAGGCAATCAAGAATGATAGTATTCTCCCTAACTCACTTATGAAACTAACATCATACTGATACCCCAACCTGACAAATACCCAACAAGGAAAGAGAATTACAGGCAAATCTGCTTGATGAACACAGACACAAAAAATTCTCAAAAGATTCTAGCAATCAGAAACCAACAACACATCTCAAGGAACATCCACCATGACCAGGTGGGCTTCATTCCCAGGATGCAAGGCTGGTGCAACACTTGAAAGACCATAAACATAATTCAGCACATTAATAGATGTGAAACCAAGAACCATATGATTGTCTCATTAGATGCAGAAAAAGCATATGACAAAATTCAGCATCCCTTCTTGATAAAAACCCTTGAATACATAGGCAGAGAAGGAACATTCCTCAAAACAATAAAAGCCATCTAAGATAAACCTGCAGCCAACATTTTGCTCACCAGGCAAAAGGTGGAAGCATTCCTCCTGAGAACTAGAATAAGACAAGAATTCCTCACTGATACCCCTTCTATTCAACATAGTGCTGGAAGTCCTAGCTAGAGCAATTAGTCAAGATAAGAAAATCAGGGGTATCCAAATAGGAAAAGAGAAAGCTAAGCTGTCCCTTTTTGAGGTTGATATGATTCTGTACCTAGAATCATATACCTAGAATCATACCGAGGAAGTCTGTCAAAAGCCTCCTTGTACTGACAAATGACTTTGGTAAGGTTACAAAGTCAACCTGCAAAAAACAGTTGCATTCTATACACTAGCAACAAGCAGGCAGAAAACCAAATAAAAAACATAATCCCTTTCACAATAGCCACAAAAAAATGAAATACCTTGGCATCCTCCTTACCAGAGAAGTGAAAGATTATTACAATGAAAACTACAAAATGCTGCTCAAAGAAATCAAGGATGACACAAACAAATGGAAAAACATCCCATACTCCTGGATTGGAAGAACCAATATCTTCAAGATGTTCATCCTATCCAAGGCAATCTAGAGAGTCAATGCAACACCCGTCCAATATCTTTTTTTCTCAGACTTGGGACCCACAATACAAAAATTCACATGGAAACAAAAAAGAGCACAAATAGACAAAAGAACCCTCAGCAAAAGGAACAAAGTGGGAGGTAACACTCTTCCAGGCTCTAAGCTTTATTATAAATCTGCAGTAACCAAGATGGCATGGTATTGGTACAAGAATAGGCACAAAGATAAGTGGAACAGGACAGAGATTCAAAAAGTAAAAACATGGTCTGTCAACCAATTTATCTTCGACAAAGCCACCGATAATCATTGAAGAAAGGAGACCAAATTTAGCAAGTGGTACTGGGAAAACTTGCTAACCACATGCAGAAGAATGAAGTTGGACCCCTAATTACCACCACATAGAACAATCAACTCAACATGTATCAAGGACCGAAACATTAAACCTCAACCTATAAGAATTCTTGAAGAGAATGAAGAAAACACGCTCTGGACATTGAAGTAGGCAATGAATTCATGACCAAATACCCCAAAGCAAATGCTACAAAAGGTAAGATAGACATGTGGGATCTCATAAAGCTGAAAAGTTTTTTTACAGCAAAAGAAACCATCCACAGGGTAAAGAGACAACCCACAGAATGGGAAAAACTATTTATAAATTATGCATCTGACAAATTCCTAATATCAAGGATTGACAAGGAACTCAAATGAAGTGAAAGGAAAAAAACTAACAATCCCATTAAAAAGTGGTCGGCTGAGCATGGGGCTGAAGCCTATAATCCCAGCACTTTGGGAGGCCAAGGTGAGAGGATTGCCTGAGCCCATGGGTTCAAGAATAGCCAGAGCAACTTGGTGAGACCTTGTCTCTACCATAAATCAAAAAATTAGCCAGGCATGGTGGCGCATGCCTGTAGTTCCAACTACTTGGAAGGCTGAGACAGAAGGATTGCTTGAACCCAGCAGGTCGAGGCTGCAGTGACTGTGAGCATGTCACTGCACTCCAACCTGGGCGACAGTGAGACTCCAACTCAAATTTTAAAAAGTAGGCAAAATACATGAACAGACATTTTTCTGAAGATGACATACAAGCAGCCAACAGACACATGAAAAATGCTCAGCCCAACTAATGATCAGAGTACATATCAAAACAACAATGAGATATCACCTGACTCTGGTAAGGACGGCTATCACCAATAAGTCAAAAAACAACAGGTGTTGGTGCAGCTGTAGTGAAAAGGGAATACTAGCACACCGTTGAAGGGAATGCAAACCGGTTCAACCTTTATGGAAAGCAGTGTGTCAATTCCTAAAAGAACTGAAAACAGATCTTCTGTTAAATCCAGCAATCCCTCTCTTGGGAATAAACCCAGAGGAACATAAATCCTTCTACCAAAAAGACCCTTGCACATGCACATTTGTTGTTGCACTATTCACAATAGCAAAAACATGGAACTAACCCTGTTACCCATCAAAAGTGAACTGGATAAAAAAAAATGTGGTACATATTCATGATGAAGTATTATGCAGCCATAAAGAACAAAATCATGGTCTTTGCAGCAACTTGGGTGCAGATGGAGACTGCATACTAAGTGAATTATCACAGAAATAAAGATATGAATATCACATGTTCTCACTCATAAGTGGGCCCTGATCACTAGTTACATTAGTACAAGGGTGGGATTGACAGTCTCTGGGCACTACTAGGGAAGGGAGGGAGGTAAAAAGGTGGGGGGGGGGACACATGACAACACAAAGAGTACCAAGAGTACCTGATCCACCTTGAAGCCCAAACTCAACGGCATGATGCCTACTTATGTAGTAAATTCTGACTTGTAACCCACAACTCTATAATAAATGCATACATTAAAAAAACTGTTTTGAACAGTGAAAAAAGCATCACAATAAGTATATTACATTAAACGGAGAGTACTTTGAACGTGACTGAAGTTTGAACATGTAAGAATAAATATACAATTTTTAATAAATAAATTCTGGGTTTTTTTGAGGTCTCTTCTCATAGGGTTAAAACAGTAGGAGTTTTCTTATTATGCCAGCTCAGATAAACTAAGCTTTGTCTGGTTGCTTGCTGTCAATCTCTTGTTTTGTTTTGTTTTTTTTGAAATGAAGAAGTTCAAGAGTTTTTTTGTTTTGTTTTGTTTTTAAGCTTACTTCTTCCTTTTGGATGGCAAAATCCAATGATGTTGGTATGTCCATACTTCCCCAACTATGACTCAGTGAAATGTAACACTTTATCTCCAAATCTAGGAATAAGCCCTGATTGATATTTAAAAATCAGTTTAGTTATGTGACACTTACCATGAGTGACTTTATTCTGGTTTGGTCTGATCTGCTGGGGCCTGCTCAGTCCACAAAATGGCCTCTCATAACTTTGTTTAATACCTCCAAATATAGGAGTAAGGAACAGTGTGGGTAGAGGGGATACGTATTAACCACCAAACTGCTCCCAACATATAACTATACTGTGTCATTGTCAGATGTGCATTTATAAGAGAAATCAGCCAAAGAACTTGCATTGTTTCTTCCCTGCTGTTTCTTGGGTTGTTCGGTCACATTGTCATGACAAGCCTTCTCATTTGTTCTCTGAGTACCCATGGAGACTTATTTTACTTTGCCAGCTTTCTTATATGGTAGAAGGAAAGTCTTGATGGTTACTAAATGTCTCAGATGTAAGGAGGACAAAAATCAGTAATGAAAACAGTCATTGAGTTTGAGAGCTATTTTGGGGGGACAGAAAGTTATTGGCAACAACAGCATCATGTAATAACTGCTGGAGTAGAAGTGTGCCTGTGAGATGCTGTGCTCAAAATTTTGTTGATGGTTTTTTGAGCTTCTTGATGCTCTTAGGACAGTGTTAGTCAATAGAACTTCCTGCAGTGATGGAAATGTTCTGTATCTGAGCTGCCATATGGTAGCTACTAGCCACATATGCCTACCAAGCACTTGAAATATGATAGTGCAATTGAGAAATGGAATTTTTTTCCATTGAATTTTAATTTTAATGAATTCATACTTAAATTGAAATAGCCACATATACTATTGACTTTTGTATGGGACAGTGTAATTCTAGAGTATCAGGCTTGTGCAGATCTTGGTAGCCCATATTTGTATCTAATTTTCTGGAAGATATGAAGGCCATGAGCATGCAAGTCACACTCTTTGCCCCAGTACCACCAAGGTCATCAATGAGAATCCTCTGGATGTGGATACTTTCTCACTAAACTGTAGACTCTAAAGAAAGAGACTGTTTTTTTTTCTTGTTAAATCTCATTCACTGCTGTAATCTGAATGCAAAAAATACTAGATGAACCATTTTCCACATGGATTTGTCATAGGATTATAAAATGCCAAAGCCAAAGGGGGTTTTTGTTATTGTAGTGGACTTCTTTCAGTCACTTGCACTTTTTTCTTTTGGATAGCAAAACCCAATGATGTTGGTGTGTCCATGCCTCCCCACCATGACTAAATGAAATGTAACCCTCCCACTCCAAATCAAGGGTTAAGTCCTGATTGGTATAAACAAATTATGGCTGTTTGACCTACTTCTCTTGACAATAATGGGTTTGAAGGTAAGTATGTAATGCAGTTCCTATCAGTAAGATATGAGGGGTTTGTTTGTTCTGGAAGTGATTTTAGGAAAGGTTTACTCATAAGGGACATAAGGAAGACACAGACCATCTTTTGCTTCCAGACATTCCTACATCAAGATGTGAAGTGTCTTTGTTTTATCAATAATGGCCATTTTTACTGGAGTTAGGTGGTATCTCAATGTGATTTTGATTTGCATTTCTCTGATGATTAGTGAGGCTGAGCACTTTTTCATGTGTCTGTTGGCTGCTGTATATCTTCTTATGAGAAGTATTTATTCATGTATTTTGCCCACTTTTTAATGGGGTTGCTTGGTTTTTTCCTTTCAGCATGTTTGAGTTCCTTGCAGATCCTGGATGTTAGGCCTTTGTCAGATATACAGTTGGCAATTTTTTTTTCCCCATTCTGTAAGCTGTCTCCCCACTCTCTTGATGGTTTCTTTTATTTTTCAGAAAACTGTCAGTTTGATGAGGTCCATCTTGTCTATCTTATCTCTTATGGTATGGGCACTTAGAGTTTTGATCAGGAATTGATTGCCAGTTCTAATTTCCATAAGGGTATCTCCTGCATTTTCTAAGATTCTTACAGTTTGAGATTTTACTTTTAGATCTTTGATCCATTTTGAGTTAATTTTTGTGTATGGTGATAGGTAGGGGTCCTGTTTCAGTCTTCCATGTGACCCAACAATCCTCCTATTGGAACTCAAGTCATTCTACCAAAGAGATACCTGCGCACACACGTTTGTTGCAGCTCTATTCACAATAGCAAAAACAGGGAACCAACCATGTTGTCCATCGAAGCAGGACTGGATTAAAAAAAAAAAGTGGTACATATACTCAGTGGAATACTATGCAGTCATAAAAAAGGACAAACGTGGACTTTGCAGTAACTTGGATGGATTTACAGTCTATCATACTCAGTGATCTATCACAGAAACAAAGAACAGAGTACCACATGTTCTCATGCATAAGCGAAACTTGAAAAATTATCATAATACCATAAACAAGAAATTGGCAGTAGTGGAAAACTGTTCTCACTCATAAGTGGACCTTGAACAACTATCATAATACCATAAAAAAAGGATTTACAGTAGGGGGAAACTGCGGGGTTATGGGGGGAGGAAGGGTGGGATTGAGAGTTGAGGGAAACTGCCTGGGGAGTGAAGGGCACACCTCATCAACAAGGGTACCTGAATAATGAACATTTGTAAATCTAATCCTGAATTGTACCCCACATCTTTAAAATTTAAAAAAAATGAATTAAAAAAAAAAAGATGTGAAGTCTGGAACTGCTGCCGCTGTTTTGTGAACACTAGGGAAGTTTTGCTGAAGGAAGAGTGTGGCAAGGGATATAGAATCCTTGATCTCGTGCTAGCTAGTCAAATAATCCTGAAATCTGTTCAATATCTGCACATTTTGTTATGGGAAAAGATTCTTTGTTTTTAAAGCCAGTAGAATCAAGACTTTCACAGACTGACATCTGGGCATGGCTTAGCTGGGTCCTCTGCAAAGCTATAATCCAGAAGTCAGACAAGGTTGGGTTCTCGTTTGGAGACTGAGTGAAGAAGAACCCGATTTCGAGCTCATCTGGTTCTTTTCAGCTTTAAGTTCTTTAAAGGCAATTAGGAGTCTTCACTTCATTGCTAGCTATTGGCCAGAGGCTATTCTCAGTTCCTGTCTCCATGTGGCAGCTCACATTTCAGCTTACTTCTTCTTCTTCTTTTTTTTTTTTTTGGATAGATGGATGGATGGATTTACTTTTATTTATTTATTTATTTTTATTTTAAAATTATGGGGTACACAATTCAGGGTTAGGTATACAAATATTCATTGTGCAGGTACCCTTGTTGATGAGGTGAGCCCCCCCTTCACCAGGCAGTTAACCACTACTGCCAATCCCACCTTCCCGCCCCCCACATCCCCACAGTTTCCCACTATTGGAAATCCTTTTCTTATACTATAACAATAGTTGTTCAAGGTCCACGTATGATTGAGAACATGTGATACTCAGTTCTTTGTTTCTGTGAAAGATAATTCAGTATTATAGACTCTAAGTCCATCCAGGTTGCTGCGAAGTTCATGATTTTGTTCTTCTTTATGGCTGTGTAATATTCCATTGTGTATATGTACATTTTTTTTTTTTATCCAGTCCTCTTTTGATGGGCAGCATGGTTGGTTCCATGGTCTTGCTATTGTGAACAATGTTGCGATAAACATACATGTGCAAGTATCTTTTTTATAGAGTGATTTGAGTTCTTTTGGGTATATTTCCAGTAGGGGATTGTGGAGTCATATGGAAGGTCGATTTTTAGAACTTTTAGGAATTGCTACACTGTTTTCCACAGAGGCTGTACTAGTTTACACTTCCACCAACAGTGTAAAAGGGCTCCCTTTTCACCACATCCTTCTCAGCATCTGTTATTTTTTGTTATTAATGATGGCCATTCTGACTGGAGTTAGGTGGTATCTCAGTGTAGTTTTGATTTGCATTTCTTTGATGACTAGTGAGGCTGGGCATTTTTTCATGTATCTGCTGGATGCTGTATGTCTTCTTTTGAGAAGTGTCTATTCATATCTTTTGCCCATTTTGTAATGGGGCTGTTTGTTTTTTTTCTTTTTAGCACGTTTGAGTTCCTTGTAGATCCTAGATGTTAGGCTTTTGTCAGACACAGAGTTGGCAAATATTTTTTCCCAGTCTGAGGGCTGTCTCCCTGCTCTCTTAATGGTTTATTTGGCTTTGCAGAAGCTTGTCAGTTTGATAAGGTCTCACTTGTCTATGTTATCTCTTATGGCATGGGCACTTGGGGTTTTGATCAGGAATTGGTTGCCAGTTCCAATTTCCATAAGAGTGTCTCCTGCATTTTCTAAGGTTCTTATAGTTTGAGGTTTTACATTTAGGTCTCTGATCTACTTAGAGCTGATTTTTGTGTATGGGGATAGATTTTTGGGGTCCTGTTTCAATCTTCTGCATGTGGTCAGCCAGTTTTCCCAGCACCATTTACTGACTAGGATCTCCACTCCTCAGTGGTGGTTGGTGGTGGAGGCTTTAACGAAGATGAGTTGGTTGAGAAATTGAGATTCTGCTTCTGGAATCTCAATTCTATTCCATTGGTCTATATGCCTCTTCTTGTACCAATACCAGGCTGTTTTGTTTATTGTAGCTTTATGATAAAGTTTCAAGTCTGGGAGTGTGATAACTCCTGCTTTTTTAAAATTTTATTTTTATTTTATTTTTGCTGAGGATTGTTTTGGCTATTCGTGGTCATTTGTGTTTCCATATGAATTCCTGTATTGTTGTTTCTATGTCTGAGAAGAACGTTATTGGTATTTTGATGGGTATTGTGTTAAATCTAGATTGCCTTAGGTAGAATGGACATCTTAAAATGTTAATTCTTCTAATCCATGTGCATGGAATATTTTTCCACCTGTTTGTGTCATCTTTTATTTCTTTGAGCAGTGTTTTGTAGTTTTCAATGTAAAGGTCTTTCACATCTCTGGTTAAGAAGATGCCAAGGTATTTCATTTTTTTGTGGCTATTGGGAATGGAATTGTGCTTTTTATTTGGGTTTCTGATTGTTTATTATTGGTGTATAGAGATGCGATTGTCTTTTTCACATTTATTTTATACTCGGAATCTTTGTCAAAGTCCTTTATCAGTGTAAGGAGGATTTGACAGATTCCCTTGCGTTTTTGAGGTATAGAATCATGTCATCTGCAAAGAGGGATAACTTGATTTCCTCTTTTCCTATTTGGATACCCCTGTTCGTCTTCTTGTCTTCGATTGCTCTAGCTAGAACTACCAAAACTATGATGAACAGGAGGGCTGAGAGCGGGCATCCTTGTCTTGTTCCAGTTTTCAGAGGAAATGGTTCCAATTTCTGTCTGATTAACAGTATGCCAGCTGTGGGTTTCTCAGAGATGGCTCTTATTATTTTGAGGTATGTTCCATCTATGTCTAGATGTTCATTGGTTTTTATCAAGAAGGGGTGCTAGATTTTATCAAAAGCTTTTCTGTATCTAATGATATAATCATGTGGTTTTTGTTTTTACTTCTTTGATGTATTTAATTATGTTTATGGTCTTATGAATGTTGAACTAGCCTTGCATACCAGGGATGAAGCCTATTTGGTCGTGGTGGATGATTTTTGATATGTGTTGTTGAATCTGGTTTGCTAGGATCTTGTTGAGAATTTTAGCATCTATGTTCATCAAGGATATTGGCCTATAGTTCTCTTTCTTTGTTGGATCTTTACCTGGCTTGGATATCAATGTGATGTTAGCTTCATAAAATGATTTGGGGAGAGTTCCATCTTTTTTAATTGCCTGGAATACTTTCCATAGGATTGGTATCAGTTCCTTCTTGTATGTTTTGTAGAATTCTGCTGGAAAGCCATCTGGTCCAGGGCTTTTTTTATAGGTAGTTTTCCTATGACATAGTCAATTTCCTGGATTGTTATTGGTCTATTTAGGGTCTCGATTTCCTCTTGTTTCAAACTGGGTAGGTTGTGTGATGTCAGAAAGTCCTCCATTACATTTAGTTTTCAAGTTTGTGTCCATACAAGTGTACAAAGTAGTCTCTGATAATACTTTGCATTTCTTCAGGGTCAGTTGTAACTTCATCTTTTGTGTTTCTGACTGAGTTTCTTTGGACTTTTCCTCTCTTTTTCTTGGTCAGTCTAGAGACCATTGATCTTGTTTATCCTTTTGAAGAACCAGCTTTTTGTTTCATTGATTTTTTGTATTATCTTTTTGTCTTCTATATCCTGGATTTGGGCTGTTATTTTGGTGATCTGGATTCTTCTGCTGAAGTTAGGGTTTTGGTGGTCTTGCTTTTCCAGCTTCTTTAGCTGTCTTGTTAGGTTGTTTACTTGTGATTTTTCCATTTTCTTCATGTGTGTTCATAGAGATATGAATTCCCCTCTTGCTACTGATTTCATGGCATCACAGAGGTTTTGGTATGATGTTTCTTCATTTTCATTTGTTTCCAGTTATCTTTTAATCTCTATTTTGATTTCCCTGTTGACCCAGAAGTTGCTTACCATCATGCTGTTTAGTGTCCATGTCTTTGTGGGCTTGGGGAGAACTTTGCTGGTGTTGATATTTATTTTTATTCCACTGTGGTCTGAGAAGGTGCATGACAGAATTTTAATCTTATGAAATTTCTTTATGCTTGATTTATGGCTAAGGATGTGGTTGATCTTAGAGAACATTCCATGTGGTGATTGATGAATAGAATGTATATTCTGTGGTCATTGGGTGGAGTGTTCTGTAGGTATCAATTAAGTCCATTTGGTTCTGGATCACATTGAACCACATTGAGGTTCTAAATCCCCTTGCTGATTTTTTATCTCAATTATCTGTCTATGGTTGTGAGTGGGGTATTAAAGTCCCCAGGTATGATAATGTTAGAGTTAATATCTTTTTTAGTTTTGGCTAGAAACTGCTTTTTGAAAGTTGGTGCTCCTATGTTGGGTGTATATATGTTTAGGATGGATATTTCTTGTTGATGGATTGGACCTTTTATCATTATATAGTGACCTTCTGTATCTTTTTAAATTTTTCATAGCTTAAAGGGTATTTTGTCTGATATTAAGATCACAACTCCTGCTTTTGTGTGTTCCATTCATCTGAAATTTTGCTTTCCATCCTCTTACTTTGAGTCTGTGAGTGTCCTTTCTGGTGAGATGAGTCTCTTGGGGACAATATATTCTTGCTGCATGATATTTTATCCATTTTGCCATTCTATATCTTTTCAGTGGTGCATTTTGTCCACTCACATTCAGGCTAATTATTGAAATGTGAGAGTTTATTCCTGTCATGAGGTTCTTATAGAGTTGTTGTTGTACTTGTTTGTTTGTTGTCTTTCTTTTGACTTTTGGGTTGATTCATGTGTATTTTCAATCTTTTTCCTGCACTCTTATGAATAACATTGTCATTCTTTTTTACCTTTCTTCTTTGTTTAATACTTTCTTAAGTGTTTCTTGTAGAGCTGGTCTAGAGGCAGTGTAAGTTCTTAGGGATTGAATGTCTGGGAAAGATTTTAATCTTCCCTCACTGATGAAGTTTAGCTTAGCTGGGTAGCTTGGTTGGGTATTCTTGGTTGAAGTTGTTTATCTTTGAAAACTTTGAAGATTGGGCTCCATGCTCTCCCAGCCTGAAGTGTTTCTTTAGATAAATCTGCTGCTATTCTAATTGGTCTTCCCCAGTAGGTAGTCTGGCCTTTTTCTCTTGCTGCCCTTAGAATTTTTTCTTTTATATCTATTTTATTTAGCTGAATTCCTGTGTGGCCAGGGCTTGGTCATCTTATTTGTTGTTTTGCAGGGGTTCTCTGAATCTCCTGTGTTTGAATGGTCACATCACTGATGAGATGAGGGAAGTTTTCTTGGATGATTACATGGAATGTTTTTTTTCAGAGTGGCCTCTGTCTCTCTTTCTGCCTCAGGAAATCCAGTTACTCTTAGGTGTATTCTCTTGAAATAATTGCTTACCTCTTGATGGTTCTGCTCTGGCTTTTTAAGCATCTTTTCTTTGTTTTTGACAGTTTGGGTTAGTTCTATATTTTGTTCCTCAAGTTCTGAGATTCTTTCTTCTGCTTGGCTAATTCTGCTTTCTATGCTTATCAGTTTGTTATTTATTTCATTCACAGTATTCTTTCTGCTGTTATCTCAGTTATCAATTCCTTCCTATTTTCCTCTTGCCTCTCCTCAATTCATTTTTTTCTCTCTATTAATGTCTTGATATCTGAGTTTGTAATTTGAGACCAGTCATTCTGGGGGTTCTTTATTGTTTGTGTTCCAAAGTCTCTCAGTGTCTGACCTCCCAGGGGTCTGTGTGTGACCCATATTCTTCTTTTGGTTTTTCTTCATTTGTGTAGATTTTCCTCCCTCCCCCCATTCTTTAATTCTGTTGTTCAGGGATGGTGGGGTTCCTTTTACGTCTGTTTGCTCAGTCTCCTATTTTTCCTTATGTGGGTCCTCTTCCTTTGTTAAATTCTGAAGCTAGGCTGTGGGTTGGGGGCTGTACTTTTTGTAGTTTTGAGATTTGAGGGGGAAGTTGTGATTCAAATTCTATCTGCAGATCCCAGTATCCACCGACAGGTTGTATGGGCACCCTGGAATCCACTCCCCACTGCCTTACAATCTGTCCATGTGATGGGGGTATAGGTTTGCTCCCTGGAAGCAAAATGAGGTAGAAAAAGGAAAATAATGGAAAAAGGAAGGAGGGGGGCAAGACGAAGGTGGAGAGAGAGAAGAGTAAGAGGGAAAAAAGACAGATGTACCAATTAACAAATGAAAAGAGACACAAAGAAAAGATTTGTAAAAAGCTAAAACATACAATCACACAAACATACAGTCCAACAAAAACCTGCCTATTGATGTATTCTTTCCATACACAAACAGGAAGTCTAAAGAATAGAAAAAAACCAGTAAAATAACAGAAACAAAGCAAGTACAAAAATGTTATCAAAAACAGAAAGAAAGAGAAAAAAACTAAAACAAAAAACAAACAAAAATGAGCAAAACAAACTGACAAAAAATAAAAATAAAAACAGGGAACCAAATTCGCTCTGAGGAGCAAAACAAATGGACAAAAAATAAAAATAAAAACAGGGAACTAAACTCGCTGTGAGGTCATTCCTGTAAGTCCAAAGTACTTTCAGCTCTGATCTCTAGCTCCTCCCCTCTGCTCTCAGTAGAGGCAGATAGGGTTGCTCACAGCTTAGGTCCGATGCCCCAGGCCTACTTTGGAAGGAGGGTGGATCAGATCTGGACTCACCCGGCTTGCTGCCTGTCCAGTCTGCCACTCAGATCTGACCTGTCTGAGTCCAATCCAGCATGGAGAAGGGCCTTCCATCTCTCCCAGTTTGATGAGATTACCTTAGGTCCCAAGTTGGAGGTTGGGTGGAGCAGGGCAGGGCAATGCAGATCTCTGCTTGGTCCTTAGATCCCAAGCTGGAGGCTGGGTGGAGCTGGGTGGGGCAATGCAGGTCTCTGCCATATCCTGGGACACAGAAAATGGCTGCAGTTGGTGTCTCCTCACTGGGGACTGGGCACCTCTCTGGCTCTCCTCGATCCTCTCTCTCCACTGATCAGATCCGGGGCTCCAGCTGATACCCTAACAGGTGATGGTGTGGGCCAGGCATCGGACAATGAGAAACAGCTGGATTTGGCAGGCTCTTCTCCGACGAGTTCCAAGAGCAGTAGACAATTTTGCATGCTGCCCGCTCTTTCTCAGGGTGGTGGGGGCTTGCAGTCACCCTCGGGGGAGGGGGGGGGGGGGTTGGCCAGGTGCATGAACTTGAGTCTTCCTCAGACAGACTTTCACTCTCCCACCAGTGCATGCCTATTTACGCAGAGAGCCTTTATGGACACTTGCTTTTGTGGAGACTCTCATAGTCCAACCTGTCCAGTTGCCATCTTAGGTCCCTCAGCTTGCTTCTTTAAAACCATCAGGAGAGAGAGTCTCCTCACATAATGGGTTCTACGGCCTTATGCAATGTAGTATATCTTGTCATTTTGCTTGTATTCTATTAATTAGAAGTAAATCTTATCTTGTTCATGCTGCAGAGGAGAAGATTACACAAGGACATGATAATGAGGGACCATTTGCCACAGTCTTATTTTTGTTTGTTTGTTTTTGAGTTGGAGTCTCACTCTGTGGCCCAGGCTGGAGTGCAGTGGCATGCTCATGGCCACTGCAGTCTCAACTTGCTGGACTCAGGCAATGCTTCTGCCTCAGTCATCCATGTAGCTGGAACCACAGGTATGCACCACCATGCCTGGCTATTTTTCTTGGTTTATTGTAGAGACAAGGTCTCACCAAGTTGCCCAGGCTGGTCTTGAGCCCTTAGGCTCAGGCAATCCTCTTGCCTTGGCCTCCCAAAGTGCTGGGGCTACAGGCTTGAGCCACTGCGCCTGGTCTGTTTTTTTGTTTTTTTGTTTTGTTTTTTAAGGATGAAGAAATTGGTTCAGAGAAGCGGTCTTGCTTTCCAAAAATATAGCTTGGTTGAAGTAAGAGGAGACCTCTCATATTTTTACTTTAGCTCAGGACATAAGCCACTAACTAACTCTGTGAAATGATCCATGTCACTTAATCTCTCTGGACTTCAGTTTTCTAATTTATAAGACAAGGTTAATGAGATCACTCTTTAAGAAATTGTTTTGGAGTGTTTCTTACGGTAACACTTGCAAGTGCCTGTCATGGTTTCTGCAGATGTTTGATTTTAAAAAATATTAATTTCTTTATCCTCTTTTCCCCTTCTACTGTAGCATGTAGTCTCTTTTATCTCTTTAGTTAGGGAGAGAACTAGAAAGTTTTGTTTATTGTGATTTATTTTTAAGTTTATAATATAATCTGCTAGGTTGAAGATGATGGTAAGCAAAGTTTTTTTGCACTATCTCAGGAGTAAAAACCTAGGGCCAGAGTCAAATAGGGACCCCTGATTTAGAAGATGCTAAGCAAACTGTGTCTGCTTTGATCACAATCTCTGAATTTAAAGTCAAAGCAATTGTATTGCAGAACTAAGCTCTGGGGACTTCCTTTCTAGCATTTTTTTCCCCTAAATTAAGGTCAACCACCTCCACTGGAGGATTTTTTTTAATGCCAGCCGATTGCTATAAATAGTACACCAATAAGTGCTTTAAAGGGAGGCTGCAGACTCGATAGTTAATGAAAATTCTTAAAGTGCTGCTATTATGCTGTGATTCCTGAAATGAAATTTGGAAATTTTCATGGGTTTAAAACAAGTTCACTTCAATAAAGTCTGCATGAAAATTCTCATTTTTTTCCTTCTTGATCCATACTGAGTTGTTTTATAGTGAAGGTCAACAGGGTATGCAGTCTTTCTCACTACACTATCACACTGTTGTCCTTTGGGGACAGAGTCCTTGTACACAGGTGAACTGTCATGTGTAATATGAAAGCAGTGTCTTATGATAGGCATTGACAGAGTTAAGAGCCAGACTTTTGTCCTCTTATTTATTAAGTTAACCTCCTGAGCGAGAGAGGTGTTTTAAAAATGTTCCAACAATACTCATGGACTTTTCTTCTAGGTCTCAGTTCCACGGTACCATTCAGGTCTGTGTAACAAATCTGAATTGCTTTAACTAAAATTATTTTGTTTTCTCAGTCTTGCTATAACAAAAATAATTAACAGTTATTGAGATATCACTATGTGCCAGGCCAACCTTTGTTCTAAGTGCTTTGTATGTATTAAGTCACTTAATCCCCTCAAATACTTTTGATGTAGAAACTATAATCAAATGTATATATTCCAAGAACAGATATAGATAAAATATATGCTACCAGCTTACATTTGCCTCAGAACTTATCTACAAAATGCAAGATATCATTAATGATATTAGATGGTGGAGAAAAATCTATTTTTCTTCTTATCTATAATTGTTTAACAGAACATCTAACCATTTAATTTACTTGGGTCTCTGCCAAAGTAAGAGAGCCAAGACATTCAGAGTCTCATAGTTTATTATGAAGACATCCCCAGATCTTCAAGGATAAAGATTATCTTACACTATGTTTTTTCTTGCAATGCTTGGCTCATAAATATTACTCATTAAAAATTTTAAAATTGAAATTAGATTTAGTATTCATATGCCTTTTGAATTATAAGTGATTATCTGATATATTGTTATGCTATGGATTTGTACATTATATACAAATATTTTACATATAAGTAAAAGAAACAAAAAATACTTAACTGAGATTAACTTGAACACAATATTTAAAATAATAATAAATGTAGCTGGGTGGGGTGTCACGTGTCTGTAGTTCAGCCACTTGGAAGGCTGAGGCAGATGGTTCACACGAGCCCAGCAGGTCAAAGCTGCAGTGATTGTGAGTGTGCTACTGCACTCTAGCCTAGGCAACAGAGTGAGACTCAGACTCAAATAAATAAATAAAATAAAATAATAATAATTGAGTAATAGTCAGTCAAAATAGCCTATGACAGTTTTTAATAATTAATATACTTTAACATTCTTAGTTCATGGGCTTTCCGAGAGGATGAACAGTTTGTATTGGCACCAGTGGATCTGTGTCCTTTCTACTTGGCTTATTTTTGTCACAGGAGAGATACTCATGGTTCCGTATACCACACAACTGTACCATCACTCACCTTTTTTTTTTTTTGAGTTGGAGTTTCACTGTCACCCAGGTTGGAGTGCAGTGGCACGCTCCCGGCCACTGCAGCCACAACCTGCTGGGCTCCGGCGATCCTTCTGCTTCAGCCTTCCAAGTAGCCGGAACTACAGGTTCGCGCTACCACGCCCGGCTAATTTTTTGATTTATTGTAGTGACGAGGTCTTGCCAAGTTGCCCAGGCAGGTCTCAAACCTTCGGGTTCAGGCAATCCACTCACCTCGCCTCCCAAAGCGCGGGATTACAGGCTGAGACATGAGCCCGCCCCACTCATCTGTTTTTAATGGATTATCACTTACAAGAGCAGACTTCTAATTTCTCTTTGAGGAGTAAATAGGATCATACATCTCTACTTTCAAATCTAAAACAATTGCCACATTTTATAGTTTAAGTAACCATGTCTCAGTGGAGGACTCCCACTAATCAAGCATCATTAGAATAAAAAACAAAAGACCTATTAATGGAGGGGAGAAAAAGCTATCACAAAAATGGAAAACAAGAAAGAGCAAGAATTCTATTCTTGTATCACATAAAACTGATTTTAAATCAACAACAGTAAAGAAAGACAAAGATAATGATAAAGAGTTCAATTAAACAAGAAGATTTGACTACCCTAAATATATATGCTCCCAACATTGCACATCCAGGTTTATTTAAAAAAAATTCGACTAGATCTATAGACAGACATAGACAGACACAGTGGGGGACTTCAACACCCCATAGTCAGCATTCAAAAAATCACACAAATACTTGGAAACTAAGCAATTTATTCCTGATTGATGTTTGAGTAAACAACAAAATTAGGGCAGAGATTTTAAAAAAAATTAAAACAAATGAAAACAGAGACAAAACACACCAAAACTTCTGAGATACATCAAAAACACTGTTAAGAAGAAAGCTTATAGTGGAGAATAACTGCATCAAAAAGATAGAAAAATCTCAAATAGACAACATCATGCCTAAACGATCTAGAAAAGTAAGAAAAAACTAAACCCAAAGTTAGTAGAAAAAAGGAAATAACTAAGATCAGAGCAGAACGAAATGAAGCTGAGACCAACAACAACAAAAAGATACAAAGGGTCAATGAAATGAAAAGTTGGATCTTTGCCAAGATAAACAAGATTGATAGACCACTAGCTAGATTAACCAAGAAAAAAGGAGAGAAGAAATGTTGAAAATGACAAAGGTGACAATACCATGGAAGTACAAAAGATCCTCAGAGACTACTATGAATATCCCTATATGCACAACCTAGAAAATCTATAGGAGATATATAAATTCATGGAAACACACAACTTCTCAAGATTGACCTAGGAAGAAATTGAAACCCTGAACAGACCCAAGTGCAAGCTATAAAATGGAATCAATTAGAAAAAGTTTGCCAACCTCAAAAAAAGCCCTGGACCAAGTGGATTCATAGATGAATTTTACCAGACATACAAAGAAGAGTTAGTACCAATCATATTGAAATTATAACAAAAAAAATTAAGGTAGAGGGATTTTTCTACAAAACCAGTATTTGTCCTGATACTAAAACCTGGCAAGGGTATAACACAAAAAGAAAACTACAGGGCATAGGTGCAATGGTCCTCAACAAAATATTAGCAAATCAAATCCGGTAGCACATCAAAAAGATTATCTACCATGATCAATTGAGTTTTATCCCTGGGATGCCAGGACAATAAATGTGATTCTTTCCAAAAAACAGAATTAAATACAAAAACCATATGATCATTTCAATAAACATACAATAAAAGGATTTGATAAAATTTGACATCCCTTCTTGATAAAAAATCTCAGCAATCTAGGCATCAAAGAAATATACCTCAAAATAATAAGAGCCATCTATGACAAGCCCACAGTTATTGTAATACCGAATGGGCAAAAATTGAAAGCATTTCACTAAGATTTGAAATAAGATGACTCAATATGGTACTGGAAGTCCTAACCAAAGCAATTAGGTGAGAGGAAGAAATAAAAGACATCCAAATAGGAAAAGAGAAAGTCAAATTATCTCTGTCCACCAATGACATGATCTTATATCTGGAAATCCCTAAAGATTCCTCTGAAAAACTCCTAGACATAATAAATGACTTCAGTGAAGTTTCAGGATTAAAAATCAACATACAAAAATCAGTAACATTTCTATACACCAATAACATTCAAACTGAGGACAAAATCAAGAGCTTAATCTCATTTACAATAGCAACAAAAAAACAAAATACCTAGGAATATATTTAGCAAAGGAGGTGAATGATCTCTACAAAGAGAACAATACACTCATGAAAGAAATGATAGATTATACAAACAAATAGAAGAAATATTCCATGTTCATGTATTGGAAGAATCAGTATTGCTAAAATGAATATACTGTGCAAAGCAATTTATAGATTTAATACAATTCCTATCAAATTATCAATTTTTTTAATAGAATTAGAAAAACAAAATTCTAAAATTCATGTGAATCAAAAAACAACCAAATAGCAAAACAACCAAAAAACAACTCATACAACAAATGAATTATAAGCAAAAAGAACAAAACCAGAAGCATTGTACTATACTATAAGACTATAGCAGTCAAAACAACATAGTGCTATCATTAGAAAAAAAATTAATCAATGGAACAGAATAGATAACCTATAAATAAAGCCACATACCTACAACCAACTGATCCTTGACAAAAATCAACAAAAATCAACAATGGAGAAATAATGTTCTGTTCAATAAATGATGCTGAGAAAACTGGCTAGCCATATGCAGAAGAATGAAACTGGATCCCTATTTTTCATTACATATAAAAATTGACTCAAGATGGAATAAAAACTTAAATATAAGACCAAAATTATAAAAACTCTAAAACAGAACCTAAGAAAAACCAAAAGACATTGGCCTAGGCCAAGAATTTATAGCTAAGACCTCAGAAACAACTGCAGCAAAAACAAGAATTGGCTTAATGAGACTTAATTAAACTAAAAAACTTCTTCACAGCAAAAGAAACAATTGACAGGGTAAACAGATAACCCATAGAGTGGGAAAAGATATTGAAAACTATGTATCTGAAAAAGGCCTAGCATATAGAATCTATAAAAAACTTGAGGAAATAGACAAGATAAAATCAAATAACCCCATTAAAAGTGGGCAAAATACATGAACAGACATTTCTCCAAAGAAGATACAAAAGCAGCCAAAAAAAAAAAAAAAACTTGAAAAAATACTCAACATCACTAACCATCAGAGAAATGCAAATTAAATAAAAACTGCAATGAGATATTCTCTAATAGAAGTCAGAATGACTATTATTAAAAAGAAAAAAAATAGGTGTTGGTGAAAATATAGAGAAAAGGAAACGTTTATATACTATTGGTGGAAACATAACTTAGTCCAGCCCCCATGGAAAACAGTACGGAGGTTTCTCAAAGAACTAAAAATGGAACTACCGTTTGACTACTGGGTATCTACCTAAAGAAAAAGAAATCATTTTATTTAAAAAAAAACAAAAAACCCTGCACTCATATGTTTATTGCAGCACTATTCACAATAGCAAAGTCATGAACTCAACTTAAGTGTCCATCAGTGGCATATTGGATAAAGAAAATGTGGTATACATTCAACATGGATTACTACACAGCCGTAAAAGGAATGGAATCATGTCCTTTGCAGCAACATGCATGGAGCTGGGTGCTATTATCCTAAGTGAGTTAATGCAAAAACAGAAAATTAAATACTGCGTATTCTCACTTATAAGTGGGAAGTAAACAATGTGTACACATGGGCATAAAGATGGAAACAATAGACAATGGATACTCCAAATGGGGAGGAAGTGAAGGGAGAAAAGGTTGAAAAACTACCTATTAGGTACTATGTTCACTGTTTGGGAAGGATGAGTGAATAAAAACTCAAACCTCAGCATCATCCAGTGTACACATGTAACAAATCTGTATATGTACTTCTTGTATATTACATATATCTAATTTTTAAAACAATTTTTTGTCTTTCTGTCACTCGAGTTGGAGTGCAGTGGCATGATGACAGCTTCAACCTCTTGGACTCAGGCACTCCTTCACTTCAGCCTCCGTTGTGGGGACTATAGGCACTTGCCACCACTCCTGGCTAATTTTTTGAGGTCTCGCTATGTTGCCTAGGCTGATTGCAATCTCCTGGTCTCAAGCAATTTTCCAGTCTTGGTCTCCCAAAGTGCTGGGCTTATAGAGGTGACCCACTGTGCCTGGCCAGCCTTTGAATCTTAAAGAACAACCCCCCCCCCAAAAAAAATCCCACTATGACTCTACATAAATATTCTGTGTCTGGTAGATTTTTGAATTAAAAAATTGTTTAATTAATTCTGAAGTTTTTTTTTTCTAATAGCTTATAACTGACTGTTTAAGGCTAACCAATGGCTTTGTTGGGGCCCAAGCCTTTTTTGATATAATGGTCTACTAAATCTTACCTGGTTTAAAATATCTTAGCATCATCTAGGGGTCATATAAAACTAAAACCCAGTGTCAGAAATTCTTTCAAGGAATAATACACATATTATTTTGAGAAGAACTATTAAAAAAACTTAGATCCTGTAAAGCTTCAGAGTATTAAGTATCAGTAACTTGATAATTTGCTTTATGATCCTCACTGGCAGAATGACTGGATAATATAGAACAATGGATTTACTTCAAAGGTTTTATTTCTTCCATATGTATGAGAGTCAGAAGCATAGAAATGGACATGATTTTAAGCATGGCATCTTCATAGCCAATCAACAGCTGACATTTAATTGAACAGATAGGTTCATAAGTAGCTTGAATGCTAACATATGGTGACATTTCCAATTATAGGTCCCTACTGTAACAGTAGAATTTCTCTTCATTTAAAAAAAAAATTACTAACACAAAACAAAGTTCACTTGATGTCTGTTTCTTATCATGTCTGAAACAAGTTACAAACAGTTGAAAGTGTGTAATATAACAAAAGGAAAATAATTTAGATAATAAAAAATGTGTTATATTTATATGTATTGTGGGAGAGATTTGCTGTCTTGTACCTGGTTTTGCTTAGATCTCAGATGTCTTGATCAAATTTATGTATCCCAGGAGAAATCAGCAGGGCATGTTAAACTCCAAATTAAAAAATAATTGGAAAATAACTTGAAAATCACCACTCTATCTTAAACCAAGGAACAAGTTGAGGAAACTGAAAATTCAACAACGCTTCTTAGTTCTGTAAAATTAGTGAAGTCACAGGGCAACGTGCTGACCCCAAAACTGGAGAGACAGAGGAGCACATACAGAGAATCATAATTGACCAGAGCAGAGGTCCACAAGCACAAACTTCCAAGGTCACCACCTCTGCTAGGGTAGGAAAACTGAACTGTAATCGATGAATTGTTGAAGACTGAGTGTGTCATAGTTGGGCTTCTCCACTTTTGTGGGTTTTACGTCTGGGAGCACAGCCTGATTCTCACAGTGAATTTCAAAGAAAAACCCCTCAGTGCTTTGAGCAGGGGGAGGGAAAAGGGAACCAGTTTGAAATATGCTAAAGCACTCTGTTCTTTTTAACAAAGTTCACTCTCAGGAAAAACTAGTTAACCAGAGCTTAATTTGCTGGGGTTTTATCAGAGTCTAATTGACCTGGAGTTGGGGGGGGTGGGAGTGGGGAGAGTCAACTTCAACCACCTCTAACCTTCCACACGGAAGAAGGGAAATACCTAACACTAGTCCATTCTAGACATTTTGTCTCACCTAAGGGAGTGGGGACTGAAAAGCACTTGTGAAATTCAGCCCAGAGATAAAGTTTTACTGAAAGACTGGCACTTAATCATAGAACTTACTACCTCCCACTCCCACCCCCCCCACTTACTATCACATTACTAAAGGCCTGCTTATAGTAGTTTATTATTATACCTAGTATATCATGTCTGGCTATAATGAAAAAACTACAAGTCATTTAAAAAGGCAAAACAAACAAACAAAAGTTTAGACTTTGATATGGCAGTGGTGTTGGAATTATTAGATGGTGAGTTAAAAACCGCTGTAATTAATATGCTAAGAGATCTAATGGATAAAGTAGACAGTATACAAAAACCAATGGGCAATGTAAGTGGAGATTTGGAAAATCTAAGAACTGATATAAAATAATAGAGCTCAAAAACAATGTAACAGAAATGAAGAACACCTTTGATGGGCTCATAGACTGGACATGGCTAAGGAAAGAATCTCTTAGCTGGAGGAAGTTTCTTAATAGAAATGTTCAAAACTGAAAAAGCAAAGAGAAAAAAAAAAGACTAAAAAAATCAAACAGAATATCCAAGAACTGTGAGATGACTGTGAAAGTTGTAACATATATGAAATGTAAATGCCAGATGGAGAAGAAATAAAGGAAGGAACAAAAGAAATGTTTAAAACAATAATGACTGATAATTTTCCTCAAGTTAATCTCTGAAATGAAACTATGATTCTAGCAAGTTCAGAGGACATCAGCTGAATAAATGCTGAGAAAAAAAAATACACTTAGTCAAATCATTCAAACTACAGAAAATCAAATTTTAAAAGAGCTAGAGGAGGGAAAATATTTAGCTATAGAAAAGCAAAGATAAGAATTATCATCAACTTCTCAGAAACCAAGCAAGCAAGAAGAGTGAAGTGAAATATTCAAAGTGTTAAGAGAGGAAGAAAAAAACACCATCCTAGAATTTTGTGTCCTGTGAAATTCTTCTTCAAAAATTCAGGAGAAATCAGACTTTCTCAGAGAAACAAAAATTGAAGAATTTTTTTGCCTGTAGAATTATCTTGCAAGAAATGTTAGAAGAAATTGTTTAAGGAGAAGGAAAATGATATAGGTTAACAGATGAGATTTATATAAAGAAAGAAATAGCAAAAAATAAAAATAATAAAAATAAAAAAATAAGTAAAATAAACAATATATTTTTCTTATTCTTATTTGATCAAAAGGATAAATACTTGTTCAAAATAAAAAGCATTGTATTTTATTATGCACATGCACATACATATACATATGCTTGTGTATGTCTATCTATAAGTGAAGTGAATGACAGCAGTGATATAATTCGAAGGACAGTAGGAGGAAGGAATTAGGGTTTTTTGTTATTATAAGATATACTATTTGTGAAATGACATAGTTATTTAAAAGTGAACGTGGATTATTTATAAATATATATTACAAATTCTAGGGTAACCACTTAAAAAAGTAAAAAAAAAGTAGTATCATTGATATGCTGAGAGAGAAAATAAGAATAATATACAATGCTAATTGAAACCACAAAAATCAGAAAAAGAGAAGATAAAATCAAGAACAAAGAACAAGAGTAACAAATAGAAAATAGTAACAAAAATGATAGATATTAATTGAACAATTGCGTTAATAATTATTTTAGACATACATAATCTAAATGTGACAATTAATAGAGATTGCCAGAGTACACCACCCCATAAAAACAAGACTCAAATATGTATTGTATGCAAGAAGCTCCTTTTGACTATAAACAGACACATAGATTAAAAGTAAATGGATAGAAAATAATATACTGTACTAAAAGCAATTAAAAGAAAGCAGGAGTAACCATCTTAATCTCAGACAGGACATATATCAGAGCATGGAAAGTTATCATGAATAAAGGCAACATTATCTAATAATGTATTGTAATACTCCAAGAAGACATGGCAATGCTTAGGGTGCCTGCACCTAACAGAAAAACCTCAATGTACCTGTGAGAAAAACTGATAGAACCGCAAGAAAAAAAAGGATGAATCCACTACTATAGTTAAAAATTTTAATACCCACTTTATCAGAAATGGGCAGATCCAGTAATTGAACTCAAAAATACCATCAATCAATTGGGTATAATTGGCACCTATAGATTACTTCATTCAACCAAAGCAGAATACATAATCTTTCCAAGCTCACATGAAACATTCACCAAGACAAACCACATTCTGAGCCATGAAATATACCTTAACAGTTTAAAAGAATAAAAATGACACAATTTCTACTCTTCCACCAATGAAATTAAGCTAAAAATAAATAACAGAAAGCTGGAAAATAACAAAATAGCTGATGACAGTTACACATGTAAATAACACATGGGTCAAAGAAGAAATCTCAAGAGAAATTAAGAATATTTTGAACTCAATGACAATGAAAATCCAACTCATTAAAATGTGTGGAATGGAGTGAAATCAGTGCTTAGAGACATTTATAGCACTGAATGCATACAGTAAGTCCCCTACATACAAGCACATTCTGTTCAGAGAGGAAGTTTGTAAGTCTATGAACCAGAATCTGCAAGTGCTTAAATCTTGGACTTCCCAGCCTCTAGAACAGTGAGAAATAGATTTCTGTTGTTTACAAGATATCCAGTTTATGGTATTTTGTTCAGCAACCTGAAAAGACTAAGACAGTTACATCATTTTCAGGGATATACTCCTCATGCAAAATGGGGTATTTATTTGTATGCAGACCATCTGAACTGAGTGAACACCAAATGAACCATGAGTAAGCAGACCTGGCAAGTATCCCACACATAGAATGAGCCTGAAAAAAGTTTTATTAGGTGTCTAGACTGCCCCATGTTACATTTATTCAAGCAAGATAATGTGTTGAAGCAGCAGCACTCAATCTATTTTGTTCCCATCATGACATACACATTGACTAATATTTGTTTATGCAACATTCTTTATGCAAAATTTAAATGTCTAGCTTAAACTCACAATTTTCCTACTCAAGAAACTAATGTAAGCATTCAAGTGAATGAAAATAAAAACATTATACAGATATTTTCTCTTCACTACGGACTTAGCCTAATGATAATACAATATTCATAAAGGTGTGCCATTGATGAACTCTACGACTTGATGTAAGAGAAAGAGTCCTGAATTTGCAACCAGAAATACTGGAATTTGATTTTTATCTTTGTCAAAGAAACGAATGTAAGAATTCAAGTGCATGACAATAAAAGTATTACACAGCTGTTTTCTCATTGCTATACTTTACATGACAACAAGTATATCATTCACAAACTTTGATTCCTTGTTATTAATAATTAATTGCATCAAGCACATCTCACAGCTAATGGCTGTATTGATGAGTGGCTCTAAAAATCTAAGTATAGCAAATCCCAACACTTTAACCATCCATGTGAGACATTTCCATCCAGAATCAATTCAGTTCTAAGGCAAAATATTTCACAATCCACTCTTTTTTAGACCCATAGTACAGGTAAGTGCTTTGACCTAAGGTATGAAAATTTAAGTTTACCTAGGCAAATTTTTATTTACTGTCAATGTGCAAAGTTGAATGTGTATTTACTATTAGCCAAATTTCCCATTTTCTAAATGACTAAATGGAATAAAAAGAGAACTTCCTCAATACAGTATTTAAGAACCTTTGCATTCAAGATGTATGCCATTTTATCACATCAAGCAAACTTCCCTTAGTCCAAGTTTTTAAATATAATTATTCTTTTTTCTGTACTTATTTCTCAACTTAGTATTTCAATTTTATTAAAGATATGTCTTTGAAGTGATCTCAGCTTCAATCAGAAAAGCAGATAGGAGATAAATACTGAAAGTGATTTATTATTTAATAAAATTATTTTACTTTGTTATACAAATGTTTGGTTATTTGAATATAGTATCTTATATCCATGTTTAAATTAATACAGACTCGTACTCTGGATGCTTATTTTCTGATTTCCTGAAGGTAAATGGTCAATAAAAATATTGACACTCAGAATATTTAAAGCAATTTTTCATCTATGAGCTTTTTTCACTTATTATATTAACTACGTTATCACATACTAGCACATTTACATCAATCTCAATGTTTTTAACAACAGCAGATTATTTCTCTATACAGAGGCACACTATTTTACCAGTTTTCAAGTGTTTACATAATTTTTAACAGTAGAAGGACATTGGGGTGGAAGAGAGTTTTATACACAATACTTCCATTTACATTTTGGTATCTAAATATATCTTTGCAATCTTGTGGTAGTATATCTTTAGAACACATTTTTTTAAATTGGCATTTCTATATCAAAAATAGTTTTATTTTTAACTTTGGTAACTATGATTCAGTTGCTGTCCTAAGAAGTTCCCATATACTTAGTAAAAACATGAGAAGGTCCACCCAAACACTAAGGATTATTAAACTTTGAAAATAATTGAGATACAGTAGATTTTAAATGGAAACTAATAGTTAAATCTTCATTATTCTAATCATGAATGAGTTGTTTGGTTATATATTTTCTGTTAATTGGCTCTTTATTTTGCTAAAAACTGCCTTTATTTGTATTTACGTAAATTTGGTTGTTGATTTCTGTATTTTTGTAAGAACTCTTTGTGTATGAGTATAATTAGCCTTTTGATATATATGTTGTGGTTTTTTCTTGCTTGGTCATTTAAAATATATATATATATTTGAGTCGGAGTCTCACTCTGTCACCCAGACTGGAGTGCAGTGGCCGCTCCCGGCCACCACAGCCTCGACCTGCTGGGCTCCGGCAATCCTTCCGCCTCAGCCTTCCCAGTAGCCGGAATTACAGGCATGCGATACCACACCCGGCTGATTTTTTGATTTATTGTAGAGATGAGGTCTCGCTGCCCAGGCGGGTCTCAAACCCATGGGCTCAGGCAATCCACTCACCTCAGACTCCCAAATGCGCGGGATTACAGGCTAAGCCACCGAGCCCAGCTCATTTAAAATATTTTTATAGTATTTGTCATGATATAGAATGCAGCATTTAAAAGCAATCTCATAAAATTTGGCATCTTTAAAATAATTGTTTTTCTGGTTATGTGTCCTACTTAGGCCTTCTGATTTCTAAGGTAGTATTTTTGGAAATGCATTATGTTTTCTTTTAGTAATTTTATGGTTTACTTTTATAAATGTCAGTATTTGGAATCTCTGCTCCATTTGTGCTATGGAGAAATCCTACCACTAGCTAGCATACTTTTCTTAAAATAGCCAGCTCAAAGACATTTACCACGTATTCAATCTAGAAACAGGGGTTCTCAGACTTTAGAAATAGTAATCAGATTTTAGAGCTGGAAAATGCTTTAAAAATCATCTAGTATAATGTTCTTATATTCCAGATGGGGAAGTGGAAATGAATGTAAAGAAGGCTAGAGTAGTAAAATATCTTATTTAAGGTCCCACAGTGTTGGTGCTGAAGAAACATCTCTTTACATGCTCATAATGTTACCCCTTACGCTTCCCCATCACTTCATGAGCAAATCTTGATCTGAACATCATATGATTCTAGTTGACCTGATTTACTGATCATCCTGTTTAACTTTAGAAGATAAAATATATTTCAGGTTTTTAAAGGCTTTGGGGGAAAAAGGGGCCTAGCATATCCCAAATGTCAGATTGTACATATTTTATTTCTTGTCCAGATTCAGAATATTGCCACTGGTTATTATAAAGTCCAAGTTATTTGTAAAAATATCCTTGAATGTAGGACCAATCTGGTTCCTCTCTGGCTTTATTTGTTTATTAGCTTTTGTTAGAAGACTGAGGAGAGGAGGGTAAAGGGTTGAGAACCCGATCCACTGCCTTCAGCAGCCTCAGAGCATCTTAAATAAGCAGTGCATTTTCAGCATTTTATTCCATTGTCTCACTGGATTATGAAGTCAGCAAAAGGATGCTTTAATAGTGAATTGAGATTTAATAAGATGTAAAATGCAGAACTGTTTTCTATAATGCAGTCATTCTCCAGTCCCATTCTGTTCTCATGAGTATAGGTAAGTCTGTCTATTGGTTACATGGTCTATCTTAGGGAGGCCCTTGAAAAGACGAGGTCTGTTCCTTTGGGGGACACTTCCTTCACAGGAACTGAAGATTCATAGATCCATGTCTCTGAAATAGTTTCTTGGGACTCAGTATTTAAATGGAAGAAACAGCATGCAGATAATTCTTAACAGTGATTATTGTTTTAAGAAACCATATTGCTCCCTCCCACTTTTCTCACTCCACACTAGTGTCTCAGTCTGTTTTTAAAAAAATGACAATGGGTATAAATAGTAACCTAATTATAGTTAGAAGAGATTTACAGCTCTAATTACGACTGCTGTTAAATTTCAAAGGGACTGACATAAGCAATCAACACATCCCATACAAGAATCCATCTTGCTATTATAAAAGCTACCTGCCAATTGTTTGTCAGTTGAATGACATGGAACATTGCACACATTATCTTCAGAATTAGTGATACCGACAGTTTTGCCATGTTTAATGTATGTAGGCAGTATAATGCAAAGGCATGGAGCCTAGGAATTACTCAATTAGGGACTGCCGTGTTGCCAATATATGCGTATTTCATCAAGTATGTTATCATCTCTTTCTCTCAATGAATTTTTTTATTTAGCATAATCAGCTACATATTCATAGCACTTCTCTATGACAAAAATGAGAGACACACACAATTTCTTTGTTAGTTAGACAAAATATATATTTACTATATATTATATAACATTTATGGAATATTTGCTATGTACCAGGGTGGAAACTTTAAAATGGTCTCCTTTGATATTCAGAATGATTCATGAGCATATGTACTATTATATTTATTCTTTTGGATAATCTATGGTACAGAACAAATACTACAAATCTTTTGGGATAAGACAGACAGGTACCGTCTTCAAAAAGCTTGTTGATAATTTTATAGGTTGAGAAAAATTACTCAAACCACATCTCAGCTCTTACCTGCATCAACCTTCCATAGCTGGGCACGTTGTTCTTCACATCTGAGGCTTCAATCTTACTCTGAATTCCCAAACCACCTGGACAGGGTATATTTAATTCATCCCAGGCTAGTTTTGTAATGGGACTTCATATTAATGATGTTCTGAGATCTGAAAATTTGTGTGTCCCCATACCAACCATCCAGAATTCAGTAATGTTCTCTCATTCAGTGTTCCTCATCTCTCAGAGGTCCTCCTGTCCTGTAGCTCCTTGTCAGGGACGGGAGCTGTGCTAATAAATGGCAGCCCAGGGGTGACGGCCTGCTGTCCTGTGTTCAGACCCAGTGATAATAACTTCTTACTAACATGTGCTTATTAACATGTGTCTTATGTACCATTCACCATAGGTGGATTACCAATACGTTCTTCCAGCTCCTTTAGAACCTGCTGCCCTCTGGTCTGGAAATTCTGGTCTAAGTGTGATTAGTGAATCACACTTTGTATCAGGGTTGATATCTAGAAAACATGAACAGTGTGGGCATCCCAGTTGCTAAAATAATAAAATGCCACTAGCTGGTAAATAGCTACTCATCTCAGCACCTCCCCTCACCCCCATCATTCCTTTCTTCCCTCAGCTATAGCTGCTCCTCTTTCAAGACTCCCAAACATGCCTATTATTCAGCAACCCTGGCACATCAGGAGACATCTCGGACCCCACTCCGACCTTAGCCAGTGTTCATTCTGATTGGTTGGTGAGTGTAAAACAGTTTACTGTGCCTGTTAATTTTAATATTAATGTAACATGACTCCTGACTTTTATCTTTTTTTACTTTTGGCTTCGATAAATGAGCGGCCCTCTATTTTAGGCTACAGGATAGATTTTCTGCTAGTTTCTTTCTTATTTCCCCCCCTTATGTTCTCCTGGTTGCCATGAGAAATCAGCCTACTTTCTCACAGACCCTACCCCATAAATGATGGGTTGATATTTTCATTTCTAAATACTTTCATTTTTTAAAATCATGCAGCTATGGACAATGCCACCTTTTATTCAATAGAAAAAGAATAAAGAGACACTAAACTAGCAAAATAAAGCCATTTTAAAGCAGGAGTTTGCAAATGATAGTTCAATTTAACTAGACTGTAGGTCAAGGCAGTTGGTCACGTCTCTGATTCAGTGACATTCGGAAGACATAATTACAGCAAGACGACTGCATTCATGCCAACATGAATAGTTTCTTTCTTGAGATAACTGATCCCAAAGGATGGCAAGAATTATTTCCTTATGTATTCTACTGGCATTTGTTTTGTCAGAACATAACGAATTATACATAAATCCTGTTTTATAAATGGTATGCTGTGCTTTAAATACAGCCCAATATGTCATTCTGTCAGAGATTAGCAATTGCAAACTGTTTTGTTGATTGATTCATTATACTCTGTGCCCAATTGAAAAAATTATTACCAAATTTACAAGGAAAACTTTTCTTGAAAATAAATTATTAAAATAGTTTATGCTAAAATAATATAACAGGCATTTTTATTTTTTGCATGTTAAAAGTGTTACCAAGCCACTAACTTGTCCTCCTCATCACTCTTAGCATTCCCTATAGCATTAATGATGTATTAGATGGCTTCATAGATGATGCTTGGTTACAATAATATGAGATTTGTGTGACAGTAGAAGTAGCTTTTTAAATAGGACTTGGTGTTTTTCAGGAAGCTCTGCAACCTAACTTTACATCACTTCAAATTTCTTTTTTTTTCATATCCATTCATATTTACTTTTAAAATGTCTAAATGCCCTCACTGAATTAAGACCACATGGCTTTGGCAAACGCAATGATTGTGTTTATTATGTAGAAGACTAAACTCAAAGATTACATCTAAATGGCACCATTGAATCAGAAACAGAATTAAGTCTACATCATCACTGAATATTTGACCTTTATCTTCTTTGCAGAAAATAACTTGGTTTTCTGGTTTTGAATAATTAAAATAGGTAGCCCTTGCTCAGGTTTTGTCTAGCTGATTCCTTTAGAAATCCGCACTTTTAATTCACTGAACTGAAACCTTATCGCCTTCACCTTGTTTATGGTTTCCTGGTCAAGATTTTTGTCACTACATCTTCTGAAGTCTAGGCTAATTATCATGAATTCAAAAGTCTAAGTTTTCCTGTCTGTAAAATTTTGGCCTGGCTTTTTCTCTCTTTGATCACAGAACTCTTTCCTTTCAACTCAGGCTAAGCCACCTTAACTATGGGCCTCTTGTGTTATTTTCTGTTCTGAGAGGCCAGATAAGGATAGAAATTTGATCTCTCTGTGTGACAAGGCATGAAGTTTCCTTTTATCTTTTGTGGATTAGGCAGCCATCCTCTGATGCCTGGGTAAATCTTAATACGGATTGAATGAGTCTCCATCTTGCTTATTCGGTTTCAACTCTACGCAATCAAAGAGGAGAAAACAGCAGAACAGATAATCTTAAAGGACTGCTTTACCTTACAACAATTCTGTTAATTTTCTAGAGGAGGTCACTTCCATACATATTTTCCTCCAAAGAAGGTATTAGAAGACAAATTATTATTAGCTCTTAGGCATTAAAGTTGTTATTAGCCTAAATAAACTTTTTCATAGAATTTAAGATTTAGAAGGACAGGTCACTTAGATTGTTGAGCCTACACTAATAACAATAACAAAAATAATGACTTTATCTTAAAATTTTTAAAACTGTAAGTAGAAAAAATTAAACCTTACAAACAGTCTGAAGAAAGCACTAAATCTAAGTCAGCAGAATTTATTGGAGAACACTTGGCACTAAATAAAAAGGTCATGGCATTGGACAATAACCTGAAAAAAAGTAACGAGAATTCTAAGTCCAGCTGTACACACTGTTGTGATAGAAAGCCCCAATTGAGTTGAAAATAAAACTGAATCTGTATTTGAGTCAAATTTTATACCTTTTTAAGACATTTATAAAATCTCTGGGCCTTATGTTAAAAATCTGAATAAAGATTTCTTATGCTATAATGGTGTTTTCTAAGTGTCTTTCTGACAAAGATTGGGTTTTTAATAAAATTCCAATGAATGAAAACTTTTAAAGTAGAGGCAGTCAATATATTCTTAGACTAAATCTATATGACTCATGTTAACAGAAAAAGATCTGGACATTTGAAAAGTGATCTGTTGACAGAAGATGAAGTAGAAGCCGATTTCTGTTCTGTTTAGAATCTAATTCCATAGAGTTTTTCCATCATAGATATCTTTACAAAGGGTCCAAAAGGTTATAACCCAAGTCATATGACCAGGGCTGCACCCGAGGTTGGTCCTCCTGTGGAGTTCCTTCCTGACTCTCACAACTAAAAGTCTTCCATGCCACTCAATATGTTGAAATAACATTTCCAATTGTAGAACAGGATGCTACCAGAATATAAAGAGGCCTACTAGGCAGAGTGCTTTTTTTTTTTTTCATAGAAGGAGGTGCAAGATGCAAGAATGCATCCTTCACTTTGACTTACTCCCAGATCACTGGATCCCTAAAAACTTCATTGATAGAGTGAGGTCTGAAGTTTTCATCAAAGTTATGAGCACTCTATGTTTTCTCTTGGCAGAAAAAACAAACTTTCCAAGTCTTACTCCAAGAAATAGTCTTGGAAGTAATTGTAATCTTGTTATTTCCTTAGAAGAGCCTATGGAAGGTAATATAAGATATTATGAATGACAAGGCATAAGAAGAAATTTTGAGAGGAGGAATGGTTATGAACCAGGTGGTTTCACAATCAGATTCTCTTCTGAGCTGTAGTCTTTTGAGAACATGACAGTGACTATCAGCCACTGTTTTGATACTCTTGGTTTCTATGACCCTTGGATGAATTATCTTTTTTTTCACCTCCACATCCCTTTGAAAAACATTTACTTATTTAACCTTCATTAGACACCTTCTTTGTGCCAGGCCTTGTTCTAGGTTCTAGCAGTGAGCAAAAACCAAAAGTCTTCCTTTCAAGAAGCTCATGCCCTAGTAACGGCAAACAAATAAACTCTCTCTCTCTCTCTCTCATCTATTTGTCTCCAAAAACACTTTATATCTAAACAGTGGGGAAATAAACTATGCACATTTTCTGGGAGAAGAATGATCCAAAAAGGTCCTTGACGCCTGCTGTGTTCTAGGAAGAGCAAGAGTGCGGTGTGATCAGAATGGATAATGAGAGGGGGAGAGTCTTAGGAGACAAGGTTACACTAGTAAGAAGAGACAAAATCCTGTAAGACCTTGATGGCTATTGTAATGATTTGGGCTTTATTCAGACTCACATAAGGAGCCATTGAGCAAAGGAGTAACATACTCTAATTTATATTGCAGAATACTACTTCTATCTGCTGTGTTGGTGATAGGCAGCAATTTCTGATATAAAAATGTAGGTTGGAGGCTGTCACAATTATCCAATGAGGATATAATGCTGTCTTAGGCTCAAGTGGTACAAGTACTATTTAGAAGGGTTCTGGATACATTTTGTATTCATTTTGATTCTGGATATGTAGAATTTTCTAATTGTATATGAGGTGTGACAGGGAAAAGGAAAGGGAAAGATCAAAGATGATACTAATGTTCCCAGACTGAGCTATTGGCTGTAGATATAAAAAATGGAAAAAGACATAAAGAGTTTGTAGGATTAATGTAGCTAAGGTTTTGGTGATGTCAAAAGGTGTTCAAGTTGGGATATCAAAAGATGTGAGCTATAAAGTTAAGAGATAGTGATTAGAAAGTGGAATGCATGACACTGAAGTAATAGGGTGTTTGAAATTTAGATGAATTACTCAATTTAAATGAAATAATAATTGAGAGTTTAATTTTTGGAATGAGTGGTAATGCTATGTGGAGGACAAGATCTTTTGGTGGAGATAAAGTCAAGGACACAGCCAAGAAATCAGAAGGATCATCTACACAGAAACAGAAATCACCAAGAATTTTGATAGAAGTAGTATTGGAGAGAATGACAGTGGGAAAACACCAGATATTTACAATGGCAGGGGAGTAGCCACTGTAAAAAGTAGATGATTGCAAAAAATAGAACTGTCATGAGATTCAAAGCTGGGACTTAAGGAAGGAAGGAAAATGATCTCTATGTGGCAATAGTAGCAAAAGGAAGCTCAGACCCAGTGATACAAGAGCCATGATAGAAAAAAAACAAAAACAAAAACAAAAAAACCAGCATCTTTTGAGACTTTGCTTTAGGTAGAACTTGGTTTTGAAAGTTAAGTTTAGGTAGAGCGAAAAGGTGACATTCAGAGAAAAGGTTGAGACTATAGGAGATTTTGCTGATTAAATGTTCCATGTCCCAGAAGGCACAGTGGAAGAGTTTTGAGAGTCAAAAAGGGTATGTTAAAAGTCATGTAGAACTTAGTATTAGGGGATGAAGAATGCTCTGAAAGTCCTGGGCTTATTATAACTGACATAAATGGGCATTAAGGCCATACTGCTTTTGAAACTGCTATTCCTGCTCTTCTCTCTCCTGCTCCCTGCTGAAGTAATGTTACACATACTTAAGTTTGAACACTTGCTTAAGGTGTTTACCTGCCAGGACACATTCCCCACTTATTCCTCTGTAAGTATCTATAATTTACTATGATTTATTAGTCAGTTCAATTTCAGCCTTCTTTTCCAGTGAATGTTTCAATCACAGGACTACCTTCCTCTTTGAAAACATAGCATGCTGTTATCATCAGAACAAAGCCTAACACCAAGAATTCACTCACTAAATATTTGATACTGAATGACTAGCACCTGTTAATGCACTATATAATATACTGTAGAAAACAAAAATTAAAGTAGCCAATAGTAGATATCTTTTCATTCATTTAAAACTCACCTATTGAGACCCTATTTTGTGCCAGATATTGTCTTTGCTATGTGGGATATCTTCTGGTTCTTGTGGTGGCAAATTATCTTTTTTTGTAAGCCTTCTAACATTCAGTTTTAATGACAAGTAAAATTGACATTATTCCTCCAAGTAGCATTATTACATTATGTTTAACATTTACACAGAAGCAGGATTTCATTTGGAAATGGACTTATTTTAAAATGTCCTATTTTTTTTTACCTATTACTTCTGTAACACATTACCACAAACTTAATACAAATTTACTATCCGGAAGTTCTGTAGTCCATAAATCTGAAATGAGTCCCTGTGGGTTAAAATCAAGGTGTCAGTGGGCATTTCTGGAGACTATAGATAAGAATCCATTTTCTTGTCTTTTCCAGCTTCTAGAAGCTTCCTACACTCCTTGGCTTGTCGTCCCTTTCCATGTTCTGCCTCTCTGTGACATATTTAGGGAGCTTGTGATTATGCCGGAACCACCTGAATAATCCAGAATGATTTCCCCATCACAAGATCAGCTAACTAGCATTTTAATTTCACTGCAGCCTTAATTCCCCTTTACTATGAAATCTAATACAGTCAAAGGATTCAGGAATAAGAATGTAGACATCTTTGAGGGCCACTATCCTTCCTGCCACGTGCCCTTTAGGAAAAGAGGCATTGAATATAATCATCTCGGCAGTGTCCAGACTTCTGAAGGGTTGACATTGTGCTGCTTATCAGTCAACCTTAATGCCTCTGCATTCAGAGGTATTGGTGCAGGTTAAAGGAGCACCGGCATCCAGCATTCTCCCAGAATCACTGTGGATTGAATATAATTTAGACATAAAACATAAGTGTCTGGTCTTAAAGGCCTTGTTCAGAGAAGACTACAGTACTATCATGATATTTATGACATTTTGTCTCGATAGAAGAACTTCACAGAATTAAGCAGAAGGAATGGTTGAGGAAATTATTTCTAGGGAAGACAATGATAAAATTGGAAGCAAGACAGGTTGTGTTTTGGTTGACTTACTGGAAATAGTTCATTCTTTCTTAATCAAAAAATAGTGGTGCACGGAGATATCGCCTAGGTCACTGAGATACTATCTAACTCCAGTCAGGATACAAGGAAAAGGGAACACTTCTACATTGTTGGTGGGGGTGTAAACTAGTACAACCTCTGTGAAAAACAGCTTGGCGACTCCTAAAAGATCTAAAAATTGACCTTCCATATGACCCTACAATTCCCCTTCTTGGCATATACCCGGAGGAACTCAAATCACTCTATGAAAATGATACCTGCACGTGTATGTTTATTGCAGCATTATTCACAGTAGCAAAAACATGGAATCAACCATGCTACCCATCGAAAGAGGACTACATAAAAAAAATTCGGTACATATGCACGATGGAATATTATGCAGCCATAAAGAAGGACAAAATTATGAACTTCGCAGCAACTTGGATGGATTTAGAGTCTATAATATTGAGTGATCTATCACAGAAACAAAGAACTAAGTACCACATGTTCTCACTCATAAGCAGACCTTGAACAATGATCATAATACTATAAGAAAGGAATTGACAGTAATGGGAAACTGCCAGGGTTGCGGGGGAGTGGGATTGGCAGTAGTGGGAGACTGCCAGGGGAGGGAGGGCACACCTCATCAACAAGGCTATCTGCATCATGAATATTTGTATACTGAACTATGAATTGTACCCCACATCTTTAAAATAAAAATTTTTTAAAAATAGTGGTGATCCTGTTCAGATGAGTAGAAGTGGGTGTGCATTTGCAATTAGGCATGCTACCATCTTTCAATAGATGATATCACACATGGCTGTAACTTGCCTCAGCTGCCCAAACTGTAATGCATACTATGCAGGCTTCAGAAAAAGATTTGTGTTGGCCGGCTCCAGCAGGCCTGGGCCATGTGTCCCTGAGGTTTAAACAAAAGGAAAAGAAAATGCATTGAAAGACTTAGATGAAGAAAACACATGGATCAGGAAAACCAACCTCATGTAAGAGATATTATAAGGTAGACAATTGTCGGTATTTTTTTAATTAAATGAAATTACTCTCCAGAGTCCAGGATAGTTGGAGAGTTCTAATAAAACAGAAATTGTATGTCTAACCTACAAGATGAAAATATACTAAGTGTACTTTATACACAATTAGGTAGAATCAGTTGAAAAATGAATACAATATTAATTATTAAAATAAAAAAATGCTTAAAGTCATTTGGAAGTTTTGTGGCCAGTTTGTCTAAAAATGATTGAACCTACATAGTCCTTTCCTAATAGAAGTTTACATGGTAGAAATTGGGATGCTTTTTTCCTATCAGTATTTTTATCATGCTAGAAAATATAAAGTTATACACACACATAAAATTTTCACTACAACTTTATTTCCTTTGGCTTCTTTTCCTTACAGACATTTTTCCACATCATTTCTTTCCAAAGTCCCATTTACAAGACCATTTTTTAAATCCATGCTAAAATGTTAACTGTAAAGAAAACCTTTTATTTTTCTTTCTTAAGGCTTTATTCATTAGATGTTCACTGACTGTTGGGGAAATATATGTTACTTAGTTATAGAATTCTTTTTCACACTTGTGCTTGCACTTAGTGTTTATATTGAAGGTGTGCTTTTGGAAAACATATTTTAGCATTTCCAAGATTATTGACTTTTATTTCATCTTGGAAAACACAGGTTAATTTTTAAAAGAATAGCATTATGAGATTGAAACGCTGACTTAAAATTTGTAAGGAAACCATCTGTAACTCAGTTCATTGACTTGATACATCCATTGTTGCCAACCTGCACACGGTTTGACCCATTCTCCTCCCCCCTGGCAGTATTTCCAGGTTTCATAAAGCTGATTGTGATCATAACACATTGTTCTTATTTCTGACAGCATTTTTAGTTTTAAGATTTTCAAGAGCACATTCTTTTCCCTCTGCTATTGAATCTAATCCTGTGAGGAATGGAGATACATGCTTACCACCTGGATTTTGTTTCTAAATGACAAGCTCATAAAATTGTAGAGTCAGAGGAAACCCTGGAGTTTGTAGAGTTCCAGAAGATCACTGATACTTACCCTCAACCCTTCTCTTGCCCTGCTCTGGGATGGGAAGGGGCTGTTGTAAACATGCATTTCAACATATCTTTGCCCAGTCACGTGGTGGTGGTGGTGGGGGTTATATCCCCACAGCCACAGAGAAATGCATGGGGAAATGTCACCTGGATTTTTACTGATCACATATCTATTCTGAGCATCAAGGTGCTTGTCTTTCTCCTTCCATAAGAATGCATCTTTCTCCTCTGTTCATTAGACTCCTTTACTGACATGTTCATGCCAGATAAATTTCAAAATACATTGCAGTTAAAATATACAGGACATAGAATTATACAGTAAGTGTAACTTTCCAACTTTTGGTCAAGACAGTGGGCATTTTCACACAGTTTTTTTGCTCCAAACAGGTATCAGAAGGAGACAAAATATAGAAGAAGAAAATTAAATAAATTTAGGCAAGCTTAAAAAATGACAGTATCTTCACAGGGCAGAATTGAAATAGACATACACCGGTGTAAGGACTAAAGTAAGGAGCTTGATGGAATCTAGGTCCACAAGTAGGTAATGGCCTTGGGAAGTTCAGTCCCTGTGGAGCCTGAAAGTTCTCAGAAGAAGTGGTACCAGCTCACAGCTGGAAGCCAGGGCCTAACAAGGGCTCTGGATCTCAAAGGGCACCTTACTCCCCATCCTATATTTATATAAAAGGTTGAAATAAAGTGCTTCCAAATCGCTGTCTTTGTCTATAGATAAGAGCTTGCCCAGATGACCCAGAACTAACACAGGTCAACAGCTGATTCGGTAACATGGCCTCAGTCAGTCTCACTGCCAGATAGGGGCCTTAGCCTATCATCATAAAACCCGCTTCTGGAATGAGGCCAAGAGATGGGGATGGACAGAAATCATTAAAAAGAACAACAGCAGCAACTATAAAACACCAAGATTTCAGAAAGAAGTAAAGTCAGAGGGAGGAAACAGATGACTGAGACAACCAAACTTGTTCTTATAGGCTTGATCCTTTAAGTATGGAAACTCACAGCACCCACTCCCAACATAACACATAATATGTACTTTCAAAGTACACATGGGACATTTGTAAATATTTGCCATACTAACTGACAAAGAACATCTTCAATTCAATAAATAGGTATCATGCAATCTAATTCTGTAAATTCATAATAAAGATCTTTTTGCATTCTTCTGTCTTACTTTACTGAGTATCTTGTGAGGCTCTTGTTTCTTGTGTCTGAAAGATCACCGAAAGCTGTTATAAAGGAGATATCAAAGGACTAGAAGTATTAAAGTGAGTTGACCAATGGCGAGATCTTAGGCAAAGATCCCCTTAGGGAGCTGTTGAAGTAATCCAATTCAGGTCAAAGAGTGCTTATATCAGGTGTTATGGGAGAAAGGTAGCATTGTATAGCCTCAAACCACACAAACCTGTGTTGTGTTGGAGCTTCCTCAATCTCTGCTT
Source organism: Cephalopachus bancanus (assembly GCA_027257055.1). Classification (NCBI taxonomy): domain Eukaryota; kingdom Metazoa; phylum Chordata; class Mammalia; order Primates; family Tarsiidae; genus Cephalopachus; species Cephalopachus bancanus. Next base: position 3,055,117 of record JAPVLO010000171.1, on the reverse strand, counting down.
AAGCCTTTCTGAGCACCATTTGCCTAATAAGTAGATTGAAGATAACAGATCCTGCTTTGGCAAGGTAGTAGTGAGGACTAGAGATAGTCTATGTAAACGTCTTTGCAGTTTCTGGCACATAATTGCTTCTCACCAAATGTTAGAGTGATGGTCTTGGGGAGTTAAATTTAGAGGGCCTATGTATGAGGCGCCTATGTGAAAAATAGAACAAAAATTGCTTGGTAATTGACTCTATTTTTGAGGCACAAAAGATTTTAAAAGCCATCGCTGAATAAAATATTTGAATAAAAATTGAACACAAATATATTTTCGACATAGTGCCAAACATCTAGGTTTTTATAAAATGTCTTGATAATTAACTGAGTGCCTTTCAGGTTTTATTCACACAGTTGGAGTCATGTCAACAGTCCACAGCCTATGAATCAACCTGACAGTTATATGAGTCCTATTTTGACCACAGATAATAATTTTTTTACAAGATATAAAAATAAATACGATACATCTAAAATTTAAAATCTGTCTAAGTATTTATTTAGTGTTTCACCATTTTAGAGTTGTACCCACTGCACAAATTCAGCCTCAGGTCCCTTTATAATTGGCACATGCACTTTTTCTTGAATCCAATGTAAATTTAGCTAAAATGTAACTCATTTCACTATTAATAAAATAGAATTTTATCTGAAGTCCAATCTCTATGTTATGTCCTATGCTTTCAATACCTCACAAAATAAAATTATGAATACTTTTAAACACTTGTCACTTTTTAACATAAAAATAAAATAATTAAAGACCTTGATATTTTAAATCTTTTTCTTGTCTAAACTTTATGATTTATCTGACTTGTACATACTCTAGTACAGGGATGATAAAAATTATTTTTAATTGAAAATCATGAGGGGGAAAATTATGAACCATGAACAGATAGTACAAAATATATATGAAATATAACAAATAAAAATCCATATATTTTAATATTATATATTGCTAGATAAGGGGAGCCTCTAAAATAAGATAGAGAACAAATCAAATAAGCAAATAAACAAAAGAGATAGGAAAGTTTGGAGGAAAGATGTAAATAAACACAAATTTGAAATAACAGAACTTTGCAACCCTTATAAAGAGAGAAGCAGAGACACAGTCAGGAATAGCCTTCTTGGGAGGTGATGTGATAACCCCCCATATATACTTGCTTCCTCACTTAAAAATGGCATTATCTGTACTTACCACCATCCTGTCTAAGTACAGAGGAGATGATGTCCCTTCCCCATTTCAGGAAATTCCAACTGGCTTCTTATTTCAATCATGTCACCTTCTTTCTGTTTATGAAAGACTCCAAAAATGTTTCATCGAACATCTCCAGTGTGTCTCCCAGAAAACCAAGTTATGGGGTACATTAACACCCAAGAAGCAGACACCTGTGCTGTTTTGTTTTCCTTGCACTCTAAAATGTCTTCAATGAGTTCAATACAGCTGCTACTTCAATTTTCTTAATATATGGTCACTTGAAAATTCTACCACTCTCATCACGCTTAATTCTTGCTTAAAAATAATAATCCAACCAACAAATTCAGTGGTCTTTTAAAAATCTCCAGCTTGTCCATTCTTTGCTTTTTAATAACATAAACATCTCCCTTCTTGTTTAACAACTCTTCATCTTCGAAATTCTTGTTCTCCACTTAGCCACACAGAACTCTCCTTTGCCTCCTTCAAATGTTTATTTCTTCATTTTACCCTGCTTCCTCATCCATACACAGAGATATTTTTTTTTTGGCTTTCTTTTCTTGTTTTTTTATTTTATTTTACTTTTTTTTAATTTTAAATATGTGGAGTACAATTCAGGATTAGGTATACAAATGGTCATAATACAGGTAATGTTTGGGCCTCCCTTTGGTCCCCACTTTGCCTGGTTTGAGATCAGGTACCCTTATTGATGTGTCCTCCTCCTCACCCCAGCAGTATCCTGCTACTGCCAATCCCTTTCTTATAGTATTATGGTAAATGTTCAGGGTCCGCTTATGAGTGAGAACATGTGGCACTCTGTTCTTTGTTTCTGTGATAGATCACTGAGTATGATGGACTCTAAAGCCATCCAAGTTGCTACAAAGTCCTTATGTTTGTCCTTCTTTATTGTTGCACAATATTCTATTGTGTATATGTACCGCATTTTTTTTTTATTCAGTCCAGTTTCAATGGGCAGCATGGCTGGTATCTTGTTTTTGCTATTGTGAATAGTGTTACAATAAATATGCATGTGACAGTAGCTTTTTTGTAGAATGATTTGAGTTCCTCTGGGTATATTCCAAGTAGGGGGATTGCTGGGTCATATAGCGGGTCAAAGTCTAGTTCTTTAATAAATTGTCACACTGTTTTCCAAAGAGGTTGTACTAGTTTGCATTCCCAGCAGCAGCATAGAAATGTTCCTTTTTCTCCACATCCTCGCCAGCATCTGTTGTTGGTTTTATTAATAACGGCCATTCTTATTGGTGTTAGGTGTTATCTCAATGTGGTTTTGATTTGCATTTCTCTGATGATGAGTAAGGCTGAGCACTTTTTCATGTGTCTGTTGGCTGCCCCTACATCTTCTTTTGGGACGTATCTATTCATGTCTTTTGCCTAATTTTTAATGGGGCTATTTGTTTTTTTTCTTTTTGGCACGTTTGAGTTCCTTGTATAACCTAGATGTTAGGCCTTTGTCAGATATACAGTTGACAAATATTTTTTTCCCATTCTATAGGCTGTCTCCCCACTCTCTTGATGGTTTCTTTTGCTACACAGAAGCTTTTCGGTTTGATGAGGTCCCACTTGTCTATCTTATCTCTTATGGTATGGGTACTTGGGGTTTTGATCAGGAATTGGCTGCCAGTTCTAATTTCCATAAGAGTCTTATAGTTTGAGGTTTTACATTTAGGTCTTTGATCCATTTAGAGTTGATTTTTGTGTATGGTGATATGTAGGGATTCTGATTCATTCTTCTGCATGTGGTCAGCCAGTTTTCCCAGCATCATTTACTAAATAGGTTCTCCTCTTCCCAGTGAATGTTGGTGGAGGCTTTGTTGAAGATGAATTGGTGGAGAAATTGAGGTTTTGCTTCTGAAATCTCTATCCTGATCCATTGGTTCATATGTCTACACCAGGCTATGTAGACATTATTGCATTATTGCACCCTTATAGTAAAGTTTAAAGTCTGGAGGTGTGATACCTCCTGCTTTATATATTTTGTTAAGGATTATTTGGGCTATACATGGTTATTTGTTTCCATATGAAATTGTTTATTGTCATTTCCAGGTCTGAGAAGAATGATGCTGGTAATTTAATGAATATTGTGTTGAATCTATAGATTGCCTTTGGTAGGATGGACATCTTTTTCTTTTTTTTTTTTTTTAGAAAGCAGGATTTGTTGAGAGGACAGAAAAGCTCAAACAGTGGGAGGGCACCTGAGGAAGTTGCCTAGGATAGACATCTTAACAATGTTGTTTCTTCCTGTCCATGAGTATGAAATATTTTTCCATTTGTTCGAGTCTTCTTGGATTTCTTTGAGCAGTGTTTTGTAGTTTTCATTGTAAAGGTCTTTCACTTCTCTGATTAGGAAGATACCAAGTTATTTCATTTATTTTGTGGCTATTGTGAATGGGATTGTGCTTTTTATTTGGTTCTCTGCCTGCTTGTTGTTGGTGTATAAGAATGCGACTATCTTTTGCACATTTATTTTGTACCCCAAAACTTTTCCAAAGTCCTTTATCAGCGTAAAAAGATTTTTGACAGATTCTCTTGGATTTTTGAGGTATAGGATCATATCATCAGCAAAGAGGGATGACGTCTTCTTTTCCTATTTGGATACCCCAGATTTCCTTCTCTGGTGTAATCGCTCTAGTTAGGACTTCCAATACAATGTTGAACAAGAAGGGTGAGAGTGGGCAGCCTTGTCTAGTTCCAGTTTTCAGGAGAAATGTTTCCAGTTTCTGTTCATTTAGCAATATGCTGGCTATGGGTTAATCATAGATGGCATTTACTACTTTGAGGCATGTTCCTTCTTTGCTTAGGTGTTTGGGGATTTTAATCAAGAAGGGATGTTGGAATTTATCAAAAGCTTTTTCTGCATCTTATGATATAATCATGTGGTTCTTGTTTTTACATCTGTTGATGTATTTAATTACATTTATGGTCTTGTGGATGTTGACCCAGCCCTGTATCCTGGGGATGAAGCCTACTTGTCATGGTGGATGATCTTTGAGATGTCTTGTTGGATCTGATTTGCTAAAATCTTGTTGAAATTTTTACATCTATGTTCATTAGGGATATTGGACTGTACTTTTTTTTTGTTGGATCTTTACCCGGTTTGGGTATCAGTGTAACGTTAGCTTCATAAAAGGTTTTGGAGAGAATTCTGTCTTTCTCAATTGCCTGGAATACTTTCAATAAGATTGATATCAGCCCCTCCTTGTATATTTTGTAGAATTCTGCTGGGAAGCTGGTCTAGGGCCTTTTTTTTTTGAAGGTAGTTTTCTTTCTTTCTTTCTTTCTTTTTTTTTTAGAGATGGAGTCTCACTCTGTCGTCCAGACTGGAGTGCAGTGGCCGCTCCCGGCCACCGCAGCCTTGACCTGCTGGGCTCCGGCGATCCTTCCACCGCTTTCCAAGTAGCCAGAATTACAGGCATGCGCCACCATGCCCAGCTGAGTTTTTGATTTATTGTAGAGATGAGGTCTCGCTGCCCAGGCGGGTCTCGAACCCGCGGGCTCAGGCAATCCACTCACCTCAGCCTCCCAAAGGCGCGGGATTACAGGCTGAGCCACCGAGCCCGGCTGTAGGTAGTTTTCTTATGACAGAGTCAATTTCCTGAGTTGTTATTGATCTGTTTAGGGTCTCAATGTCTTCTTTGTTCAACCTTGGGAGGTTCTGTGATGTCAGAAAGCCCTCAATTTCACTTAGGTTATAAATTTGTTTCCATACAGGTGTGCATAGTAATCTCTGATAATCTTTTGTACTTCTTTGGAGTCAGTTGTGATTTTGCATTTCTAAATCAGATTGTGATTTTGCATTTCTGATGTGTTTATTTGGGCTTTTTCTCTCTTTTTCTAGGTCATTCTGGCTAGGGGTCCATTAATCTTGTTTACTCTTTCAAAGAACCAGTTTTTTGTTTTGTTGATGTTTTCTATGATATTTTTGCCTTCTACGTCCCATATTTGGGCTTTTACTTTGGTGATCTGAATTCTTCTGCTAAAGTTATGGTTTTGGTGGCCTTGTCTTTCCAGCTCCCTTAGGTGATTTGCTAGGCTATTAACTTGTGATCTTTCTATTTTCTTGATGTGTGTTTGTAGAGAAATAAATTCCCCTCTTAGAACTGTTTTCACAGCATCCCATAGGTTTTGGTAGGATGTTTCTTCACTTTAATTTGTTTCCTGGAATCTTTTAATTTCTGTTTTGATTTCTGTGTTGACCCAGTAGTCATTCAGCATCAAGCTGTTTAATTTCCATGTCTTTGTGAGTTTTGGGGAAATTTTGTTGGTGTTGATATTTACTTTTATTCCACTGTGATCTTAGAGAGTGTATGACAGTATTTTGATCTTATGAAATCTGTCTATGTTTGATTTATGACTGAGGATGTGATCGATCTTGGATGACCAGAGCCCAGCAGGTCGAGGCTGTGGTGGCTGCGAGTGGCCACTGCACTCCAGTCTGGGTGACAGAGTGAGACTCCAACTCAAAAAAAAATTGTTTATCTTTGAGGACTTTGAATATTGGACTATAGTCCCTTATAGTTTGTCAAATTTCCGCCAGTAGGTCTGCTGGTATTCTTATTGGTTTTCCCTGGCAGGTAATCTGACCTTTCTCTTTCACTGCTTTTAAGATTTTTTTCTTTTGTGCCTACTTTGTGTAGGCAAAGTATTATGTATCTAGAGATTGGTCTTGTCATTTGATGTTTTGTGGGGAGTTCTCTGAATCACTTGTGTTTGGATGGTTACATCTCTGGGATTACCTCCATCTTCTTGGATTACCTCCTGGAATACTTGCTCCAAGGTGTTCTCCATTTCTCTTTCTTCTTCTGGGATGCCAGTCAGGCATAGGTTCTGCCTCTTGATATAATCACACATCTCTTACATGTTTTGTTCTTTCTTTCTGAGTTTTCTTTCTATGTTTTTTATACAGATCAGGTTAATTCCATGTTTTGGTCTTCATGTTCTGAGATTCTTTCTTTTAGTTGATTAATTCTGCTTTCCATGCTTGTCATTGTGCATTTTATCTCCTGGATAAAATTTTTTATGGCCAAAATCTCTGTTAAAATTTCTTTTGGTGTTGCATCTTGTCTTTTTTGAGTCTCATTTATTCTTTACATCCATTCCCTAATCCCTGTTGTATTCTGGGGTCAATCATTGGTGACTTCCATTGTTTGGGTTCAGAGTTCTGATTTTTCAGGTGTTTTCTTTTTATTACACTGGGAATTACCTGTGTTCTTCTGTTAATTTTTCCTCATTTGTTACAGACCTCTTTCTTTTCTCTTTAGTTCCATTATTCAGTGGCAGTGGGAGAGGCTTTCACTTCTGATATTTGCACAGCCTCTATTTTTCCCTAATCTGGGCTCTGGATTTGTTCTATTTTGAAACAGGCTGTAGGTGGGAACTTTATTGTCTCTTGTAGTTTTGAGAGTCAAATAAGGTGAAGGATGGGTAGCTAGGATTCAGAAACTACTTGCAAATCATAATGCCCACCGAGTGTGGTATGGGTTCCCTGAGACCCAATCCCCACCATCACTCTATATGATGCTGCGATGGGTATGTGTGTATACCCCCTGAGTCCAAGATGCAGTAACAGTAATGAGGAGAAAAGAGAAAAGTAAAATGAAATAAGCCAGACAAATATTAAAGGAAAAAAAAAAAAAAAAACCACAGAACAACAAGAGCAGAAACCAAAGCAAAAAACAATTAAACACACACACACACAAACAAATTGGAATAACAACAAAGCAAAACAAAACAAACAACAACAGCAACAACAACAGAACAGGAAAATGAAACACACACACGCTCAACCCAAAATGAAAGGAGAAGAAAAAGAGAAAAAATAAATGAATAAATAAAAAGGAATTCAAATCACTCATACATATACTCACATGCATTAAACTAAAAAAAAAAAAAAAAAGAGAAGAACAAAAAAATAAAAACAAACAAAAAAACTGAAAGATAAAACCTTAATCCTTCACATACACACATAAATAGAAAACAAAAAATGAAAGAAGATAGAGAAAAAGGAAGAAAAAAAGGTGTGGGGGGGAAGCAGATGGAACTCTGGTCTGCACAAAGGAAAACTATTTAAAAACCAGCAAACAAACAACAACCAAAAAACCCCTGCCCTCTTCTGGCAGGTTCTCTAATTGCTCCTCTCAGCTTCCCCTCTGTTGTTTCCCACAGAACTTCCGTCTCATTCACAATCTCCCCAGTGTCTGGCCCAGGGAAGGAGGACGGGGCAGTAGAGGTGGGTGGGGCTTCAGTCCTCCCCTTCAAGTCTTGTATGTTCAGGGGGATCCCCTCTGTTGGGGAGATGCAGGACTGTCTCTTCCCCAGGTGCTGGTGGGAGGTGCCCCAGCCAGGCTTATCCTTGAGAGGAGTCCTCCTATTGTCACTGATGTCCAGGCTCTGCCGGTTTGTCTCTCTCAGCTGTGCCCCAGTCATGTGGATCTGACGCTCAGAGGATTGCAGGGGAAGACAGGGTTATGTCAGCCCTGGACTCACCACTGATATCTTTTGATGTCTTCCTCATTCTTTTCTTTGTCCCACAGCTGAATCAGGGTAGGGTACGGGTCACCTGTGACTCAGCATTCATCCTGCTCCTTCAGAGTTTGTGTTTTCAGAATATTCCCTCTGGGTTATGATCAACCCCTGAGTAGTTAATCCACAGGTCACAGAGATTGGGTTGGGTCTGTCACTCTGTGGTGAGCAAGCCGGAGCACTTTTCTCCCAGTTTTCAAGATGGTGTCAGGGTGCCTCTTTCTTCTTCTCCAGTAGGGCTCTGCCTCTGGGCTCCATTACTGTGATGGTTCTGCAGTCCTTGCTGCCAGTGTCCGGCCAGGTGCTGCAGTGGTGAGGCAGAGCCTGGAGCCAGCAGTCTCCCCCAGCAGCTTCTTCTTGAAAAGGGTCTTGTTGATTTTTAAAACTGGGTGTTCAGCTTCTGTGCCCCGGGGAGGGCCAAAGACTAGGCAGAGCAGTAGCAGCACCAGCTGCTTTACCAGGAAAGCCCTGGTCACTTGTTCCTGAGTCCCTACTCAGTCAGTCATTCACATGCCCAATTACTGATATGTATGCAAAATTTCCAGTGTACTCACTCACACTAGGACTCGCTTAGTTTGACTAGGTCTGCTGCCATCTTCCTGAGAATCTCCCTCCATTCTTGCTTAATATTCACTCAACTATAGAGATCTCACTTACCTTCTTAAATTTTTATAATTAATTTCAACGTAATGTCTTTCCTCACATATGAAGTACTGAAATAACCATGTGACTCATCTCCTTGACTTGGATTTTTGCCCCAGGCAGTAATCCATCAGGAATCCTTGTGTCAGGCTGGTTTTCAAGTAGCTTCTCACAGGATCATACACCTCCCTTACCACTGTATTCAATTTCTTCCCCTGATCATTGTAGTTTTATTATCTCCACTCCCTGTTATATTTTTGCTATGGCTTAGGTCTTCTATCAATATGAACTAGGACTGACTGATACTTCACTTCCCAAATCCTTTGGTCCTGCTATTTCTTTCCCTGCAGCCCCTCCCACATCCTCTCTTCCTACCTAAATATTCCAATTAAGAACTAGTTTAACCAATTTTACCCTTCTTTCCTAAAATCTTTCTCGAGCATCTCAGCCCAAATTATTCTCTTCCTTTGCTGAGGTGCTCCAGGACATATTATTGTGTATTGTCTCTTAATAAGACAATCACTCAAGAAGAAATACCTAATATTTTAAATATCCTCAGTGCCTGAAAGACTATTTTACTCCATAGGAGGTGCTTAACAAGAATCTGTTAACTGATTTTGCTGACCAGAATTGAATTGAATTGAATTGAATTGCTCATTCAATTCTATCTCTTCCCTCTATAAATCTCCTGTTCTAAGACTCAGTTTTCATTCACATATCTTCACCATTTTCCAGCAGTATCATATTCAACTCTTAGCTATTGCAAAGCACATAACACTCTCCTTAAATTCTTAGGACAAAAGGAGTAGATTAATGCCTGTGAGATCAGCTGGCTGATTTTCCACCAGCCAGTTACTTGATTTTTATTTTTAAACCAGCGAGAGCCATTTTGTGGCTCAACTGACCTAGCTTAGGATGACATATATCTAGGGTAGCCCAGGGCAGTCCCAATAGTACCCCTTTTCACTCTTAAAAGTATTCTGGTTTTGGTGATAAGATTATATGGCTACTTGATCTATACTGCCTCATGTAAAAATGCATTTATTTTCTAACAGAAATTAAAAAGAAATGCCCTGTAATATTTTAATCATGTGTCATTTAATACTCCCCTACTATAAAAGCCCAGGAGCATTTTTATTAATGAGTTGAATTTTGTGATTTGGATGGGATATGCATTTGCACCAAGATGGCTTCACAGTGTTTGCATGTACCATCTTAGATGATGTGCAGTGAAGTGTGAGGACGGGCTGAGGCTTATGAATTTATAATAGGTGCCATGCTGTGAAAGGCTGAAGGCAGAAAGTTGTAGACGACTAAAAAACCCCACAGAAACAGTTTTCAAAGAAGGTACCAACTGACCTGCGCTTGACCTGACCTACTGCTAACTGAGAAAACGAAGCAGTTTCTAATTCGACTGAGTTCAAACCAGAACAGAGAATCTAGAAGCCAGTGAGCCGAGGGGAAAGATGGATGAAGTCAAGGAACTTGTAGGAAGAAGGGAAGCTCCATTCTTCTTGTGCTGGCCTTAATCTCAGGGAAAGGGTTTGGCTGCATTGGTTAAAGAATCAAGAAACTGTTTATATATTTCCTCTGAGACATCATGGCCCTTAAAAAAATTCTTGGCAGTGCTCCACTCATACTACAGAAATCTGTTCAATGCGGGCTCTCGGATTTCAGCAGGGATTTGCCGTCAAATGTTTCCGTTCTGATTCATGGCAAATTTTTACCGTTGTAGAAAACTTTCTTATTAACTCAAAGAACGTACAAACACAGGCAGTTGAAAATGCTTTTTCTCAGATCTTAAAAGGAAAAAGTAATTATTTTTAAAGTCTTTCTGTTAATTAATTATATATACATTTAAAAAAACCCAACCCGTGAACTAATGCATTTTTAGAGAGGTCTTCAGTCTCTGCTATTTGGAATACAATTTATAAGTAATGGTGTATTTCACTTGTGAAAAAATATGCAGCACAACTTCATAAAACCTGGTAAATACTTTATGATGATTTTCAGAAATTGGGCTCCTTAATGCCGTATTTGCTTTGCCCAAAAGCATACTCCAAATGAACTGTTGCTACATTTCAACCTTCATTTATTATTCTTCTTCGTGGGTTCTGACAGACAGGCTGCACTTGGAATCCAACTTTTGCCTTTGAAAGTTGTCAGTTCTGGTCTGGAATATCATGACTGAAGGTTCATTTGTCTTGTCAGAGTTCAAAAGGGCACCCGAGTTTTATCCCCTGCCCCTCCTCTCTTTTCCTGCCTTTCAAAACAATTCTGCAGTGCCACTTGGATTTCGGCCTTGAATCCTGGGCATGCATATGCTGGAGGGGTGAGGCTCCTTCTGCTCACCTTCCCAGTGGAAGGAGCTGAGGCTGGAAAGAAGGGGAAAATGAAACTTGAAGGTATTAATTTTTAAACTCCCAAACCAGTTGCTATACCTGTCACTTTAGGCTTCTGAATTTCATTAGTGTTGACAGAGATGAACGGCACGTTCTAATTGAGGGCTTGCACCTGCAGCTTGACAGCAGTGGCTTCTTTATTGGCACTGGGATAAGGCCCCATTCCCCAGGTCTGGCATTCTGAGAGGTAGCAATCATTTCCACAGACTGTGTAGTTGGAGGAAGGCAATTGAGCTGAAAGCCAATATCTAAAGAAGATCTTTCCCTATCCCCATTTTCCTGCCATGCGTCCACAGCCCCCGCTTACCTCTAATGCACTGAAGTAGTTTCATCCTTGTGAGTCCCATATACTATAAAGAAAAGAGGAGAGACTGGATGAGGAAGAAAAATAAAGACAGAAAAAGGAAGATTATGATAGGAGAGAAAGACCAACAGAACAAATATTTGAGCTCATTTAAATGAAATCTCACAATTTTTATATTATGTCTCCAGATCATTTTGTCTGCTCATATATTGCTGCCTTTCATTTAATTCACTGTTAAAAAGCAATAGCTTTGTGTCAACATCATTCTCATATGTATAGCTGTATAAATATAAAATTCACTCATACCAATGAATCTGACTGATTTATCCATTGTGACTTTGTTTAACTAAAACTATTCTCAAATGAATTCAAAAGTGTTTATGTGATTATATCACTAACATTTTTTATAGGTATAAACCTACACCAACTTAGTGCTGTCATACATAATGCACACATATACAAATAGCCATGTTTAGTACACGTGGGAATTCAACGACTGTCCACTTACTCTCTGTAAAAAATGGGATTGTTTCCACAATTCATGAATAAAATTAAAATTAGTATATATATACATATACACACATATATATGAAACTATACATTATATATACCAACATGTTTTACTTGAAACATAAAATAGTTTAAAACATGAAATCATTAATAAATGCAATTATGTAGCTTTTCCATAAGATATTCTGTATTTAATTTGGCAGGCAATAGCAATCAAGAATATGAAAATCAAATCAAGGTTTCAGACATATTTCTGTAACTGATCACACTTGTGATGTTAGTCTAGTCACTTAGCCTTCAAATCAATTTTCAAAACGGTAATTCTATAGACAAATGGGCCGATGTTTTGAATAGGCACTTCACAAAACAGGCTATTGAAGTGACCTATAACCATCAGGAAAACAACAACAACTACAACAAAGTGTTTTGGAGAACAACTTTGGAAAACAGTTTTCAATATCTAATGAAGTTAGGAATAAATATAGAGTTCAACAACTCCAATTCTAGAAATATGCCCTAGAGAAATGCACACATATGTACATCAGAAAATAGGAATGACAAAGTTTGTAGAAGCATTTTTTTCATAACAATCATTAAGTGGTAACAACCCTAATATCGTCAATGAATGAATGCATTATGAATTAACGAAAATGATTGAACTTCAATTACAGACAAGGGCATCAGTGGATTTTTATCATTATAAGGTTTATACAAAGAAACCAGATGTAAAGAAATAAATACTGCATGATTCTACAAAGCTTTAAGTGCATTGTACAAAAAGGGCTACTTAAGTACTAGAGCCATAACATGATTAGTATAAAAGTCAAGATAATGATTATTTTTAAAGAGAAAAATAGGGGTTGGATTGAGAAGGAAGAAGCCTCTGGGGGACTGGTAATATTCTATTTATAGACCTGGATGGTGTTTATCTGTACATTTATATCTATTCACTTTTCCTTACATGTGTTGTTTTTTACAATAAAAATGTGTCTTTGAAAAACAAGAAAGAATTCTATTCTCCTAATGCTAGGGGCTTGTAAGGGGAGAGACAGGAATAAATGTCAGATGCTGGTCAATCTTCACCTGTTTTGTTTTTCCAGCTCCTTACCCTAGTAGGATCTTACATTATCTACATGTTATTATATATAATTCCCATCATGTTCCAGTTAGTGTTGCATAGAGTTGTGGGGACCTTCAATGAAGTCCAAAAGCAGTGGTCTAAGGAAAGGGAAGAAAGAAATTTTAGCCATCCTTTTTTTCCCCCCTCTCTCTTCTTAGAGTAGTCACCAACTGCCTCATGCCTTGGTTGTTTAGTAGAAGAACAGCCTTTAGTTTCCCCAAGGTTTTTTTTTTTTTTAACTGAGCATTTCTGTCATGTTTGTTATTTCTTGCATTACATGTTTTGATTTGTATTTTTTCAATAACTTTTGGTTGTTGAGAAATCCAGTTTAGTGAGATGAAGAGCCTGAGTCAATTCCTGCTTGGTATGAATGACCTTGACAAGCAGGTGCTAAAATGTTCTCAAATCCCGGAGTATTACAGAATTCATTACATGACAAGTAGATAGCAAATAATAAATTTGTATCTAGTCATAATCCAAGGTCACGGCAATCAGGGAGAGAACCAAAGCCAAGAAATCAGCCCAGCCTCCCCCCGAAATTATAAAAAATAGAAAGAACAAAATTTTGTGGACAAAATAATCTATACAATTTGAAGCTGTGTATTATTACCATTTTCATCCAAGTTTTAAAGTGTTAAGAAGATCTAAAACTCACTGAATTCAGTTAGAAAACTCTTATGAACAGTTATGGAATACTTCCCAAGTTCAACATTATTAAGCACCTATTTTGTGTTGTGTGCTCTTCTAGGCCAATGGAAACACGATAGTGAGCCAGAGAGACAAGGTTCCTGCTTGCAGGGAGCTACTGATGCAGAATGACACGCAAAGAAGAAAATGTAATAATTTACAGACTGAAGTGCACCAATTTCAAGTTGATTGGATCCAGAGTATAGGTAAATGGTTTGGTCTTGTACAGGGACAGAAAATATTCTTCCATGGTGAAATAAAGCAAAGAATATAAGATTGGTGCTGGAGGAAGTGGGATGGGGAGAGGTGCAATTATCACCTGGTTTTTTTTTTTTTTTTTTTTTTTCCCTGGGTAAGAAACTGACAAGATGGCCTACCATGAGTGAGAGAGTGGTAAAAAAAAATGTTAAAGGTCTAAAGAGCGTGTTGAAAACAGCAAAGAGCATATAGTAAGAGAGATGAGTACAGAAACATAGACGTATTGTCCGATGCCATTAAGAGATCAGTAGGAGTTGGAAATTGTGAATTTATAGTAAGCCAATGTATAACTTTGTGATATGTTTAGCCATTTGCAACCATCTGGATTAGATTTATCCATGTTGAGGTTGCTGAATGTCTTTCATTGAGACAACTGAATGAAAGACAATTGAGGACAACTCGGGAATACTGGAAAGAGAATTAATTGATTTGTTGAAAAATCAAGTTCTGTCTTCATACAGAAAAATTATGTTAGAAACATCTTAATCTCTGATCTTGATATCTCCAAGATTGTAGAACAAAAATTCTGTGTAACACTAACTGGAACAACCATCTGCTAGTGGAATGGTATTAATTTTGCTTTGTAAAAATGACTTCAATTAGAAATTAAAAGAAAATTGTGCGCAAAATAAGTGCCTCAAAGGCTTTTTAACACTATATTTTTGCTTTCATGGTTATCAGAAATATTTTAAAAAGCTATAAACTTAGGCAATTTAAGAAGTAGTTACTAGACTAAATTTGACCTTTTGCTGAAGACTTGCTTGAAAATTAAAAAAAAAAAGTGTGAGATTTGATGATGACCAAATTACCACCTCATTAACTCATAGTGAAATTCTTGCTTAGATACTTTAAAAAAAAAAAGCTAGAAAAAAGATATTAATATAACCGGTGGCTAAAAATTTAGCCAATCATCTCACCTCAGAAAACATACTTTATGATCAAAGACAAAAAGTGAAAGTAAAAGTCTAATTTTTAAGTTTTTAGGTTTTGCTTTTTAAAAATAGCTAGTAAGCATGCTATAATTTGTGTTACTTCAAATTAAAATGTGGGACCTAACTGGACACTTTAAAAGATTACAAACTGAATTTAGCAAAACAATATCAGTCCTGATGTCAACAGAGAGTAAAGGCATATCACTGTTAATGAATATCTGGAAAGAACTTCTCAAGTGACTAGTGCAAACTTTGGAACACTAGAAGTATCACTTTGGGGTCTCAGAGAAGTTGTCACTCTGATTCTGAGTTTCCAAGCATGGATATCAGCAGGTTTATTTATTTTTATTGCATTTATTTATTTAATTTTAGCATGGAAGCTTTCAGAAGAGAAAGTTGCCTGGTAGATCAAAGCCAAAACATGTGGTTAAAAATAGATTCTATGCAATCACCAGTCAGCTAGGCAATCTTGAAAATGGCTTCGCTTCTCTTAGCCTCAATTTCTTCAACTATAAATCAAAGAAGATCTATTCAATAATTTCTAAAAGTCCTTCACTTCAAATATTACTTGCCTTTTAAAGATAGCATTTTGTGGATTGTACATATTATCTCTCAACAGTTAATTGGTCCAAATTTTCAATAAAAAGAAAGTGAATTATTCTGATGGTATCTTAAGGGGGTGATCAAATAGGTTGTGGAGTGGGAAACGTGCATGCCTAGAAAACATAAAACTTAGGTTTGTGTCTGGTAGTTCCATCAAATGTTGTTGACAACAGTATTCACATTGGTAGCATGGGGATTATCATAGATGCTTCCTGTTGCTGGGTCAAGATACAACAATATATAGGAAAGAAGTTTGATCAAATAACACAATAAGACCATGAAAGACTATTAAAATAAGTGATTTTGGGGGTGTGTGTAAATTTAGTCAAATAGAATCAAGTTATAAAAGCCTAGGGACTGTGTAGTAGCACTGGGGTTTGGAGTACAGTATTTATACATCTACTAGAAAAATGGTATTTCATATATAGTAGTCAGTCAGGTCAATTCTCCTTAAATGAATCTTTCAATAAAAGCAGTTTTAGCTAGTATTTCCACAAATTTATTTGGGTTATTGTGCAGGTTGATACTAAAATTTATTCAGAGAGAAAAATGAGCAAGAACAGCCAAGGAAATTTTGGAAAAGAACAGTGATGAAGGCAATGTAAGATGCAAGGATGGAGAGAGTCTTGATCTATGTGATAACAAAACAGACATTAGAACAGTCATTTTGGCATAAAAATGCTTTACCAAAAAGATAATTAGTATTGAATGGAGAATCTATTTAGTTTGCTAACTTAAAATATTAAATCCATGAGAAAAACATGAATATCATATAGCATTGTGACAATCTACTGTTCTTAAAAGAAGTTAGAATTCTAACTGACATTCACAGAATTCTCAATATAAAATAACAAAATTATACAAATTACAGAAAAAATATAGGCAAATATACTTGTAAATCTTGGCTTATTAAGATACAAAATGCAAAGTCTGTAAAGAAAAATATTGGAAAAATAGTAAAATGCTAAATCAGAAATTCTAAAAACAATGTTAAAATTTGCTTTTTAGACAAAAGCATTTTATATAATATAAAGAGGATTAATATCTAGAATAAAGAAAGAACTGTTGAGACATTAAAAATTCAGAAAAAGTAGAGGAGGGAGGGTAATAAGAAGAAATAGAGGAAGGAAGGAAAGCAGGAAGGACAAACAGAAGAAAAGAGGAAAATAAGAAAGAAAGGAAGAGAAGAGGGATAAAAGAAGGAAGGAAGATCAAAAAAAGAAAAGAGAAAGGCAGGGAGGAAGGAAGGAAAGAAGGAAGGAAGAAAAAGAATAAAGGATGAAAGAAAATATAGAAGGAAGGCAGAGAGACAAGAAAGAAAGAAGAAAGAAAGGATGGAAGAAAGACTGAAAGAGATGGAGGAAGCAAGGAAGGAAGAAAGAAAGGCAAGGCAAAGACTGTGGATAGGTAGTTTACAAAAAAGGAAATATAAAAACCTATATATTTTATATATTGAGTCCATTTTTATATATATTTTTACATATCTTTTATTTATTTATTTATTTTTGAGTTGGAGTCTCACTCAGTTGCCCAGACTGGAGTGCAGGGCCGCTCCCGGCCACTGCAGCCTCGCCTGCTGGGCTCCGATGATCCTTCCGCCTCAGCCTTCCAAGTAGCAGGAATTACAGGCATGCGCTACCACACCCGACTGATTTTTTGATTTATTGTAGAGATGAGATCTCGCTGTCCAGGCGGGTCTCGAGCCCCTGGGCTCAGGCAATCCACTCACCTCAGCCTCCCAAAGGCGCGGGTTTACAGGCTGAGCCACCGAGCCCGGCTACATATCATTTTTATACCTTGTGCATATTTGTGCATATTACATGTATTTGTGTATGAATATGCATAAAACAAGAGTCTACCCTTCCACCACAGCAGTTATCCTTGGGAAGAACAGAATGATTAGTCATTTGTTGAGGAGAACTTATATTGCTCTGTCAGTGATTGGATGATTGAGAATAAGATAACCAAACTAAAAGTCAGGAGTTAAAAGTTAAGGGCAGATCTCTAACTGGAGAAGACATAGCTGAGATGGAGAGTTGAGTTGAAACAAAACAAGGTTTGAATACGAGAAGAAAGGAGTTAGAATTTGGAGCCCTCTGAACTTCCAACATGAGGTTACTTTTATATACCTAGGCTTAGTGCAGGGACCTTGAAAATGAGTCATCCTGAACAGATGCTTCTAAACTGGTTGTGGGGAAATATTGTGATAAGAAATCTAGAGTTATTGATATTTATTGATAGCATTCCTTAACCTCACTGTGAGAATAAAACCAAATTATGCTTTTAAGGATCCTGTGGATGTAGGGTTGAGGCAATTTTCCTTGTGTTTCTAGGTTTAGAACTGGAACCAATAAATCGTGTGATGGGCAAAACGAAAAGTAAAACAGTAACAACTGCTCTACATGTTTTAAAAATTCTCTTCACAATTGACTTTGTAATTTTTTATTCTTGGGAATGCAAAGGTAAAAAAAAATCAAAACAAAAAAGATTTTCAACTATGTAGTCTGGTTTCATAAAGCATTTGAATACATTCTAGCCTTCTATTCAGGTTATACGAACATTGAAAATACTACCTTATGTCAAGGTCGACTCAATTCTCATCTACTTCTGTTCTTGTACATTTGAAGCTGCATTTGATGAGTATTTAGGTGAAAATGGCACCTTTAATCATTCTTTAGGCATGCCAAAAACCAGTCAATAGATTTTATAGAGTTTGGCCAACCTCTACATTTATCTGAAGAGCTCATGGTGGTCTTGTGTACAGTTATGTTTTCCTTTAACCATAATTAGATTTCATTATGTGCCCAATAAACATTTTATTGAAAATTTCACAATGTACATGGCTATATAGCTATCCAAACAGCTAAAACATTTGTTGAGCTTCAATTCTTTTAGTCGTATTAGTAGTGGGACATTGATTGTTTGGAAACTAGGACAGTCTGCTTAAGGCTGAGAGTAAGTAGCCTGGGGGTGGTCTTGACTCTCTCAGCCCAAGGTTCTGAACTGATCCTGGGAGGCAATACACACTTTCTCTTGCCCCATGAGCAGTCTTGAGGCAAGATGTCAGCAGAATATTCCCACTGCAATACTGTTCTACCCATCTCTGTACTTAATTCTTTCCCTTGTTTCCCTTCCGTCTTTGCCTATGCATGTATGTTAGCTCTGCATTAACTGTGAATGGAGAGCAGTGAAGTTCCTTGGAGAGGAAATGCAAGTCTGATGTTTAAGAATAAATTGCAGACTCTGGAGCTAAGAATTAAAAGTCTTTTGTGATCTCATCCTTTCCCATTTCCCTTCATATATCCCATGCTTCGGGAGTTTCATAGCATAGTCCCACCCTGTGCTTTCATAGTGTTCTGGCTTTATTCTCCTCACTTTGAATGCTTGCTCTGTTTTTCCTATCCCTAAATAAGCCAAATTCTGCCATTTTTCAAGGCCTAAATCAACTTCCACATGTTTCTTTTTCTTATCTCCTGATCCTTTTTCATTGTTAATATCCTTGGAATAACCTGATAGCTCTCTGTGACATTTATTACCTTCTATCTTAACTTTGCAGATGTTTCATTTTGAAAGTAGATTCATAAAAAAAAAACTTGTTAAAATATTAAATGAAGATAGTAACAACCTTGAGGCATTTTCTTTATATTTTACTCAATTCTGAAATACCTTACTTGCTGAAATGGTGACTTAGAACTTGACAGGCAATACCCTTCTCCATAGTTGCCTATCAGATGTCTATTGTTCTCTTGCATTTGATAAGAGAATCCCAATTATTATCTAGGCATATTGCTTCCAGTGATATCTTTCTCTTCCTTGCAGTTCTGTGTTGGCCAGTGACTATGCTTTATTCAAGAGATGCGAGAAGGAAGGTCTTTCATGAACCAACCCTAAAGTGTGCCTCTTGTGTGCCATCTTTCATCTTGTTATTTGTCATAAGAATGTGAAAGCTGGACTGTAAGCAGCCACTTTGGACCATTAGAAGAGAGTCATACTCCAGAGATTTGGGGAGGTAGAAGCAGTTCATATCTCTAAAAAGTATGTCATTTGGGGGCTGCTTACCTCTGGGATTCTGTTGAGAGAGAGAAAGATAGAAAACAACTTCTATCTTATCAGCCTAGCAAATATTAGTTACTAAAACTTGTGTATTGTTATATTAGAGTCTGGTCACATGAGTACTCCTAACTAATACGTTCCACAAAGTTTAGTTGACCTCTGCTAGCCTAAGAGTTGTGAACTTAGTTTATTCTGAAACAGTAAGAACATGGAGTATCACAGAGCCCCTAAGTCCCCTGTGTGCATTCTGAGATTACAAATAGATTACCCTCTGAAACAAAGATCAGAAAAATCTTGAACTAAGAACAAGACAGCAAGCATTACTTTACATGGCCTCCACCCATGCCTGGTGCCACTGCCACTTGTCTGGCTTTAGGTCTCATTACTTCTCATCGGGAATACTGGAAAAGTTTATTTTCCAGTGTTTCCTTGTTCAGTTCTTTCCAATACACACTACAAATTGAGTCATATTTTCAAAGTGCAACTTTCAATACCTTTCTGTTTGCTAAAAATGTGTTTTGCTTTCCTATTGCTATCTGATATTTTTCAAGCTATTTATCTGATACGGCAATGCATGCTCTTGAATGAAATTATTCTCCTAGTCCTGTTTCTGTCTATTCATTCTTGTATGACCTGTGCTTTAACAAAGTTAACTTATTTTTTTCTACTATGAGCCCAGTAATGATTCACCTCTTGCACACGTCTCGTTTATGCTATTCCTGATATTTAAAATGCTCTTCTGCACCACCTGGAAATGGTCTTATTCTACCCATCATTAAAGATCCAGCTAAAATGCTACCTCATGTTTGACACATTCTTTGGTAACAATAACAGCTCTTAAATGTTTAATTCTATTAATAAAAATAAAGAATAAATCTTGAGTAACCACTGCTTAAGTCAAAAACTAAATGGTCTGAAACTTTACTGTGCGTGCAAGCTGAAAATTTAACCGACCAAAATCTGTCTTGCAATTTGTCTGTCTGTCTTTCTATCTTTCTATCTATCTATCTATCTATTTATCAGTCATGTACGAACTACATCTATCTGGGCAAGAGACAAAGGCAGTTTATTACTCGCAACCAAAGCAGCAGTGAGAGCAATACCTTTTTATAAGTTCCTCAATGCTCCAATTCCCAAAGGGAGATGTAGTGAGTTCATCTGCTGCCTATGCATCAAAAGAAAGAAACTTCAAAATTCAGAAATTCTGATCTTATATAGGGCAGGGCTGCTGGTGACATACCCATTCTCTTCTCACATAAAAGAGAGTGAAGTTATTGTTACTCTGAGATGTATGCAGATATCCCAGTTTATTATCATGGAATGTAAATGAATCTCCTCCAAAGAGGGGAGGAAAAAAATCTCTATCTTTACTCTCCTGGTATAGCTCCAGGAAGGGAGGCATCTTCAGCTTTACTATCCTGGAATGTCTTTTTTTTTTTTTTTGCGTTGGATTCTCACTCTGTCACACAGGCTGGAATGCAGTGGCACACTCACGGCCATCCCAGTGTTCCCTGCTGGGCTTCGGCAGTCCTTCCACCCCAGCCTTCCACGTAGCCAGAACTACAGGCACATGCTACCACTCCCGGCTAATTTTTTTGATTTATCGTAGAGACAAAGTCTCGCCAATTTGCCCGGGTTGGTATGGAACCCGCGGGCTCAGGCAATCCACTCACCTCCACTTCCCAAAGTGCTGGGATTATAGGCTGAGTCACTGAGCCTGGCCTGGAATGTCTTCTTATACAATAATTGGCTACAAATGCCTTTTCTCAGATGGCTTGACCCATGTGAAAACAAAATAATCATGGAGAATTGTTTTCCAACAACCACCATGTATCCGGTGCATTATGTAAGTTTTATCCAATCCTAACTATAACTTTGATATTTGTATTTCAGTCTTGCAGGTGAACAGACTGGAACTCTGAAAAAGTCAAATAACATGCCTGAGGCTATACAGTTTATGTGACTGAGTCAGGATTCAAATAGTGGTCATTTGACTTGAAAGCCAAATACTCTTTCAACTGTAAAATCAATGCAGTACATCCTCCACTGAAAGAAGCCACTTGGTGCTTGATGTGAATTTATTTTGTCGTATATTGTCTATTATTCTTATTCTCATGTAAGCTTTTTGAGGACAGAATCATGTCTTATATTCTGTCCTGTGCTTCATGAAGTAAGTAGTTTGCAATTATTGAATGCCTTATTAATGTTCTCTGAATGAAGAAATCTGTCAAAATATGTATGATGAAAACTCGGCATTATACAATTTAAATAATACATGACTGTGGAAAAGAGGTCACATTATAAAATTCAAATATAGGAAGCTCTTACTTGAAATATTAATAGTGATCTCAACTATTTTTTACTCAGCTGACAATTTAGCCTGAATGTTTATGAAAATTTGATGTCTAAAGTTTAAAGAAAGTGACTAAGAGTTGACGATAATCAGTGAGGAGGAATACATAGAAAAATTGTATGAATCAACTCACATGAGAACTTATGTTCTAATTGAAGGAATCTTGAACTACGAACAATTCATTTCATTTTAGAGTAAAACTTTGTTGATTCTAACCAAAAAAATGCTTTATGCTGAAGAGTCAAAATTAGTGGTTGAATTACAGACTTTTCCCTCTTAATCTGATTCTGGAGCAAAAGTCTTTGTCTGGTAACAGTTTATTCTAAAATTATTCTACAGTGCACATCACCTATTTGGTTGTGTTTCCCTCTTTAGGCCAATATTAACTGCTTTCCTTTCCTCCTTATGCTAAATCAAGAGTATTCAAGGCTGTTCTTACATTCCTACTAAGTGTTTTCTTTGAATATGTGCCCCTTCTTGAGATAAGAAATGTCTTTTCCCAATATACATTGAAAGGACAAAAAATACATTTACTTTATATTTTAATAAATATTAAAAGTGATATTTTAAAATGAAGAAGTTTTTTTTTCCTTCCTTTAAAAAGATATAATAAGAAAACAGAAATGCAAGTGCTTATGCGTGGGAAGAAGATTATGTTTCATTATACTTTAAACTACTCTGGCAGTTGTTTTCCTTGCATATATGCAGGATATTAAAGAGTTAGCTATGTGTGTGTGATTTATTGTGCAACTTCTTCACCCAAAAAAGCCCTGCTATTTTAGTAGAGTTCAATATATTTCCTTTGGGGAAAATTAAATAAAATATGTTAACTCAGTTAAATTTGGAGTTTGATGACAAATGACTAAATATGTTCAAATTGGACAGGCAGAGGAAATCTTTCCAGCAAAGGACTAAACTGGGAAATGTTTGAATGTACACTGGCAAAATTTGGCAGTTTATTGCTCTGGAGTTCAGCATTATAATATGATTAATTTTAAGTAATATATTAAACAAGTAGAAATAAGATTCCTATATTCTGGCATACAACCCAGCTATACAGCTATACACTAAAACTCAAATATACACATATGGAGATAAAATAACATGAAATTAAGATGGGGTAATGAAACATATTTTAAATTTCATTTTTGTTTACAACATTTAAAACTGGAAAAGATATCTTCACTTATGCCAAGTCTTCTGTCTTTTGTGTCAAACTATACTCGGGAAATACTCAATTATTATCTTCTGTTAATCAAGCTAAATCATTCTCGAGATGCGGAATATATCCTCACTGTGAATTTTTTAGTAAATTATTTTATATAAAGGGTATGTAGAACACATAAAAATGGGTTAGAAATTAACTTGAATTTAACCAAGTGCAGGTCAGAAAATAAGTACTGAGGCTTTTTTTTTTTTTTTTTTTTGAGTTGGAGTCTCACTCTGTCACCCAGACTGGAGTGCAGTGGCTGCTCCCGGCCACCGCAGCCTCAACCTGCTGGGCTCCGGTGATCCTTCCGCCTCAGCCTTCCGAGTAGCTGGAACTAGAGGTGCGCACTACCACGCCTGGCTAATTTTTTGTAGAGATGAAGGCTTGCCAAGTTGCCCTGGCAGGTCTCGAACCCACGGGCTCAGGCAATCCACTCACCTCGGCCTCCGGAAGTGCTGGGATTACAGGCTGAGCCACCGAGCCTGGCCTGAGGCATACTTTTAAGTACTGTGTTCAAGATCAAAACTGAAGTTGATGGCAGGCATCTGGGCATCTCAGCCATGCTAAGTGTTTCTGAAAGTAGAGGTTTGGAATTGTTAACATAAAGTATGATTCTCTTCTCTCTCCAGAATCCTAAAGTGACTAAGCTAAGTGATATAAAATATAATCTATCGCTATCAGTGCTAAACTGACAGACATACAAACAATTTTTTCTATGCTGTGAATATCAAACCTTAGAAAAGCACATACATATATAAACAGAGGCATGGAGAACACTCCATAGCCCCAAATATCTTCATTTTATTCAACCCTTGATGACCGAACAGAGTTAGGCTCTTTAGGAAATACCCTGAACATTCCTTTCATCCTCAGAACAGAAACTAGGTTCCACTGCTATGTCTGTTCATAAAACAAATATGTCTCCTACAAAATAATTCATGTTTCTAGCCACTTATCCTTATGAAAGGGAAAATCAGACTCAATGAGGGATAAAAACTAGGTAACAGTAGAATAATGTAATAAAATGCTTTATCTCTTAATCATTCCTATATTTCCTATGAAGCCTAGTCTGCTTTCTCAAGGTCATAAAACCCAACAAACGAGTACCTTATAGTCTTAAATTATATTTCCTTCTAGAACATCCAAATGAATCTTTGTATAGTGATTTCTGCTGCAAATAAACAAAAGAGTATATATTCATGTCACAGACCACAATGGCTTGCTTATTTTTTACAATAAGCTTCTATGTAAACCTGTTTCTAATGTCTAAAAAATTATAGTCCAGCACTGAGGATTGTAGGCTACTGAACTAAAGTTGGGTAAAGTTTCTCAGTCAGATGGAGTTTAATTTAAAATAATGAACCAAAATGATTTTTAAAAGCTGATATTTTTAATGGTGGTGAATTAGCAGTAAAGTTTGCACTGACCTCTATATATTTTTTGGAAAACATATTGTCATAAAACAGAAAACGTGAAATGAGGTATACACCTGAGACATTGCCATGAGCTAAGACAGAAACTGAAAAATAAAATATGGGACATTGCAACATAAGACTTTGCAATGAAAAAAAAAAATCATGAGCCACAGAAAACCTTTCACCAGAGAGAAAATCATACCTACTCATTAAGCCATTTCCAAGAGTACCATGCAGCATGGAATACATAATTGCGGTTTGGTTTGAAAGAGTTCCTGGATTTTAAAAAATATTCTGATTCTGCTTTTCTATCTAGAGAGCAATGCATTGCCAACTGGCTGCTCATATGAAGCATTAGTGGCTGAAGATACCATCACCCATGGTGTCATGTTGGACCTCTGTCGATTTTGATCAATTTTAAGTGTAAATGATTGAATAGTTTAAAAATGAGTAGCTTTTAGTAAACTATTATAGGTGAGTAGAATGGCACTTAAAAGATCACAAGATGGGGGCAGGTTAATGTGTCTGGCAATCTAATTGTTATTGGAAAAAATAATCTCTTTGAACCTAACAGCTGTGGAGAATTAGGCAGCAGGACTTTGACAGATAGGTATCAAGTCCCTGTTTGAACTTAGTCACTAAGTGTTTTGCTTTTATCTCTGTCTATTCATGATAACTTCTGAGGAAGCTGAATGACTTTGAATTTGGTAGAAGGTTCAAGATGTTCCTTAATTTCAATTAATGGGTCAGTCTGCCATCTTGATTTAATAAAAATTGGGATGACTTTAGCCTATTTTTAATATGATTTTTTATATCTTTTGTATGAAAGAAAATAGCTAGGACCTTTAGTGCCATATTCCTTGATATGAATATCGATTTATTTGGTTTGATTTTCAGAGGTAATTTGTTTCAAATAATGCATATATTTTATTATAATCTTCAACATAAATGATAATGATGAAATTATATCTCATTAATTTTTTTATACTTTATTGTAGCAAGAAAATGTGTCATTAGATCTATTCTCTTAACAAATGTTTAAATGTATCATAAAGTTTTTTTGTTTGTTTATTTTTTTGAGTCAAAGTCTTTCCCTGTCGTCCAGGCTGGGTGTGCAGTGGCATAATCATGATGATCACAGCTCATGGTGGCCTCAACCTCCTGGGCTAAGGACATCCTTTCACCTCAGCATTCGGAGTAGATGGGACTACAGGTGCATGCCATAATGCCCAGCTAATCTTTTTTTATTTTTTATTTTTATTTTTTTGAGTTGGAGTTTCATTCTGCCGCCCAGGCTGGAGTGCAGTGGCACACTCACTGCCACCCCAGTGTCGACCTGCTCGAGTATGATGTTCTTCTATCTCCATAATCCTAAAGTGACTAAGCTAAGTGATATAAAATATAACCTATTGCTATCAGTTACCTTCCTTTTACTTCTTTTTGTTTGTTTGTTTTTGCTGTGTTGCCTAGGCTGGTCTCTGACTCCTGGGCTCCAGCCATCACCCCACCTTAGCCTCCCAAAGTGCTGAGATTACAGTTGTGAGCCACTGTGCCTGGCAGTATTATTAATTATAGGGACACAGTTGTGCAGCAGATATCTTGAACTTATTCATTTTGCATACTGAGACCTCATGCTTATTGATAATTTCCTCTCCTTTTAAAATTAAATGAAGTTTACAACAAAAAAAAAAAATAGGGGGGGTGGGTAGTAAGCAGAAGTGTCAATCGCTGAAAACCCTGGGTAGAAGCTAAGTTTTGTGATATACCTAGTAGAACTCTGATCTTCTGTAGCCTATATTTGGCAAATTTTATGTTCTAGCCCACCACTACTAATATGCATACACACGCACATATATATACACACACACAGCATTTTCCAGAATTACAGTGTCCTAAAATAATACCCAGGGGATGCCTTAGATATACCATGAAACGTGTCCAGCCAAACGCTGTATGGTATTGCTCTCCAACCTCCTCTCCTCTTCTGCTCATTTTTTGTCCTGTGCTGTTAGAAACCTCTTTTTCTGGAATTCACCCTTGCTGCTCATTGCCAAAACATTACTGAGGTCTCTGGAGTTGTTGAGGTGCTAAAGACAGTGGTGTAAAGAATCACTTTGGACAGCACAGTGTTACACATTTGTATAACTGCAATTTTTACCATAGATTATTTTTAAAAATGTAGCTTCTTTCCTTCAAACAGTTTTGAGGCTCAAAGTACTCTATTATGTAGAATCTGGGCTAGAAGAGACAGCTTAGTGACAAATATTCTCAGAATCAGTCCACCCTACCATTAAAAGTCGGCTGGACTTTTTGTCTCCAAAAAGTTGTTTTCCAGAAAACTCTTCAGTATCTTTTGCTTATAGTCTTAGGTTGGGCTTCCCCGTTAAAGTATCTGAATGCATTTGAATCAAAGCAGAGGGAACTGTTTAGGCTTGGCTGTTTGTCTATCATCTCCATTATTTTACAGATAAGAATCCTTTAGGGAAAAGAGATGAGCTATTTTGATGCAAATCATTACTAAATCTTCCCTGTAACTGCAGAGGGTGGAATGAGACTTCAATACTCAAGATGGATGTTATTACCAAGTTTCCAAATGAGCTGAAACATGCAGTATTATTGTTTTTATTATTTAATAATGATCAGGTGAACACCACATCTCTTGAGGCAGTCATTCTCTGGAAATCTACTATTGAAACCCAATAACCTCATATAAGTAGCCACACATCGAAATACACTATGCATTTCTCTGGACTAGGGAAATGTTATGTCTAAACGTTTCTCTCTATTCCACATCCAAACTTACCCATGAATCTTACCAATCCATCTGGGGAATTTAGTAACACTCCCAAGAACTCATAAGCTTTTAAATACATCACAGCTTCTCTAAGTGCTGACAGAAAAACAGAAAAGATTACCTTATAGTTTAGTACATCTCCCATCAGGCCTTGCTGTGTGCAAGCAACAGCTTCATGATCACAGAAACTTCATTGAATGAGGAACTCCATTTATGATCCAATCTTCTTTCTTGAATGAACCCAGTAGGCACCTCCTTCTCTGGCTCTGTCTGATATAACCCTATAGACAAGAATACTTTCAGGACAAAACCAGTACCTGCACTCTACTGGTAACTTTCTCCATACTTTACTTTTTTTTTTTTTTTAACAGTATCCTTATAATTTGGAAATTGAATATGGTCAATTTAATGTGTGTTATATTGAATATATACTCTTTTTCACTTTTACAAGTAAATATTTCAAAAGGAATATGTTGGTTCTACAGACCTAAGAAATCAAGAAAGTAAAATACCTCATCACAAAAGGTAGATCTATTTCTTAAGAACATAGATGTAGAGAGCAAACAAGAAATCTCCATATGTATGATACTTCCCCTGTGCTTTAGCATCTAACTCTTCAAATGTGTCCCAAAATACTATATTCATATCAGAGGAAATGAACTTCTTACATTTTGAATAACATTTTTTTTTCCTGATAGTGGAAGTTGTTTATTGTGAAAATAGCAAAAAGTTATATAATGAATAAAAATAATTTCCCATAATCTCATTATTGGGTGTTACCATTGCTAATGTTTTATTATATTTACTTTGAGTCTGTCTATCTACCTATCTCTCTCTACCATACTATATAATAGTAACAAAAATAATAATGGTAATAATAAAAGTTAACATTTATTGAACATTTACTGTAGATCTGGCATTGTGATACATACTTCTAAAACATTGACTCATCAAATCTTTATTTCTCTGAAATAAATAGTATTATATCATTTTTTGTAGAAGAAAAATGGCACACAGAAAAGGTAAGTAACTTTTTTCAAGGTCACAAGACTAGTGTATGGTAAATTTGGAAAAAACACAAACATGTATAGAAACACACAGACCTAAACTACACACACTCACATACCTACATAGATACAACACAAACTTGCACTTTATACAGCTTGCTGATAGTTAATATTTTATTGTGACTATTAAAAAGATAATTTAAACCTATTATGAGAAAACATAGAAAATACATAAAAATAATAAAAGAGAATAGAATAATCATCTAATCCTACCACTTAAGGCAACCACTGTCAACACATAAAACTATTTTCTTCCACTCAACTTGTTCTATGTTTTGAAATACATTTAATAGTGCTACACATTTAGTTTAATATGCCACTTTGTATGCTTTTACTTAGCACTGAAGGAAGTATATTATTTCATAATATTAACTGCTTAAGTACAATAACTTTTCCTAAGCCTATGATAATTTGTGACCAAATATAGATCCAAGAGATAATAACAGAGGTGCTTATACAGTATTAAATACTGTGAAACAAATAAAATATGCTTATTATTTTGTATTTAAGATACAATTAATAGAAAATGTGTGGAAATCAGTAATGCCTGAATTTAATAGGCACATTTTTATAATGAAGATGGAATTTGAACTGGACTTTTAACTTCAGAAGGGACATGATTTAATGATGAGCACATAATAAAATTATTTAGAATTTTATTAAAAAAAATCATTGAAGTAAAAGAAAACATTTTGTTTCATAAGGACCCACATAAGTCATTTGTCAACAGAGATGCTAAATTCTTGTGGAGAAGGAACTTAGATCATATTAAAATAAAGTGGAACATAAATTGCAATAGTGTAGTGACAAATTTAGAGAGCCCTGAATTCCAACAAAATAGTTGTTTCTGTATAAAGAACAGAAACATAGCTGAAAGATGTATATCCTTATATAAGGAAAGTGGTAGTTTTAGAGATGATTTAAACTGACATATTTTCTTAGGCTATAAGCAATTTCACCATAAGTCCCTTATGTCTTGAGGTGGAAAGAACAGAATGCAATATGAGTATGTCCAAGAATATTTGATTCATTAAAATGAAAACTTGTGATTTTACTCAGTCAACCAATCTTTGTTTTAAAATTAGTGTTTAGCCCATTTACATTTAATATAATTTAATAATATGGTTTGTATTAAATCTATCCCTAATTAAGGTAGATGCAAAAATCCTAAATAAAACATTAGCAAATCAAATAATAAATTATATAAAAAGGCTGTCAGGGCTGGTTGAAGTGGCTCACATCTGTAATCCCAGAACTTTGGGAGGCCAAGGCAAGAGAATTGCTTGAGTTTGAGACCAGCCTGGTCAACATGATGAGACCTTATTTCTACAATAAACCCAAAATTCAACAAATTGTAGTAATGCATGCCTGTAGTCCCAACTAATTGGGAGGCTCAGGCAGAAGGATCACTTGAGCCCAGGAAGCTAAGTTTGTGGTAGCTGTGATCATGCTACTGCACCCCAGCTGGCTAACAGAGTAAGGCTGACTAAAAGGAAAAAAAAAAAAAAAAGGCTGTCAGCATAGTCTAGTAGAGTTTATTCCAGGCATACAGAGTAAGATAAGTTTGAAAAATCAATAAATGCAATTTACCATATTAACAGAATGCAAGAGAAAAAGTAAAATCATCTCAATGTATGTGGCATGACCATTTAATAATATTCACTAATTATTTATAGTCAAAACCTTCTGCTAATCAAGCATAGATGGAAAGGTGATAAATTTGATAAAGGACATACAAATCATCTTCAGTTAAGATATTTATTGGTGAATATTGAAACTATTTTTCTAAGGTAGTTTATTATCAGTTCTATTCAATATTGGACTAATATTCCTAGACAATGTAGTAAAAAAATGTGATATAAAAACAAACCATATTACTAGTAAGTGAATTTACCAAGATTGCATTATACAAAGTCAATATACAAAAGCCAATTATATTTATATACTGGCAATAAGCCACTGAAAAATAAAGTAAAAAACATAACTACTTACAACAGCATAAAACTATCAAATACCTAGAAATGAATGTATCAAAAGATGTATAAAATTTCTACACCTGAAATTACTAAACATGCAGAGAGAAGTTATGAAAGATTTAAATAAATGAGGATATTTAACATACTTATGAATTGGATGACCCGATATTTTTGAGATGTCATTTTCCCCCCATATTAATGTATAGCTTCAAATTATATCAGTCAAAAGTTTGTTTTTTTTCTAGAAACTGACAAGTTGATTCCAATATTTATATAGAAATGTAAGGGACATAACAGAACCAAGAAAATTCTGAACAAGAACAAATGGAGGACTTATAACACTAACGGGTTTAAGTCTTGCTATAAAACTAGTCATCAAGGTAGTACAGTATTTGTATAAGAATAGCTAAACGAATGCAACAGAATAGGGTCCAAGATTAATATATATAACATCACATATACATGGGACATATATATAATGTAATATAATTTATAGTACATATATTATATATGTATATGTGTGTGTATATATATATACATATAAAATACAGTCAAACAGAGTTTAAAAATGACGATAAGTTCTGATAAATGCATTGTTAGATGATTTGTCTACAAGCTAAAAATATGCCCACTATATAGTATAGTTAATTAATTAGTTTTTATTAACAATCAAGCTAATATTCTAAGATCTATCTGCCAGATTTTCAAGCTTATCTCTTGTTTTTAAATTCAGATTCGGGGAAAAAAGATGCAAATTTTTAAGGGCTTAAATGCCAACTCGGATTTTTAAAAAAAATCTCATCTTAAATATTTTTGTCTTTCCAAAGACCATTATGGCTATCCTGTCCTTTGGGGTAACTTCATTTAATCCAGTGGTTCTCAGCTGGAGCAATTTTGCCATTTCAAGGGACACTTGGCAAGGTCTGAAGACATTTTTGATTGTCACAACCAGTTTGGGGGGTTAGTGTTACTGATATCTAGTTGGGTAGAGGAAACATGCTGCTCAATATCTTGCAAAGCACAGGGAGGTCCCTCAAAACAACAACTCTCCAAATGTCAATAATTCTTCGATTGAGAAACTAAGCATTAGCCTCTTTTTCCATGTTATATCCAGGCTCCTGGTTCCTTGTTTTTTCTTCTGGATTTCCTTCAGAAAATTCTTCTTCTGTTATACAGAATAGTTTAGCCCTTTGCTGTAGTCTGGAAATGGTCTGTTTGTCCCCACAAAAGCCTAACATTGAAATCTGATCCCCAGCGTTGGAGATGGATCCTAATGGGAGAGGATTGAGTTGGGGGCAACTCTCTCATGAATAGACTAATGCCTTCCCGGGTTGGGGAGTAAGTTCTTGTTCTGTTAGTTTTCTCAAGAGCTGGCTGTTAAAGAGACCCTGACACTTCCACTCTTGCTCTCTTGACGGCTCTCTTTCCGTGTTTTCTGTTCACGTGCCTGCTCCCTTTTGCCTTCTGCCGCACCCTGAACCTCTCACCAGAAGCTGAGAAGATGCCAGTGCCATGCTTCGTATACAGCCTGCAGAACTGTAAACCCAATAAACCACTTTTTAAAATAAATTACCCAGCCTCAGGTATTCCTTTAGAGTAATACAAATGAACTACGTCACCCACGTTCTGACATCTGGGTGCCAGACAACTTGAAAGCTCTGGTGAGGGAAAGGGCTATACCAGGCATGTGGTTAAAACACTTTCCCAAACATTGCTTTCCCTAAGAGGAATTGTGGTACACACAAATTTCCCTACCTCATTATTCTTAAAATAAAAAAAAGCAAATTAACTGAGATTTATAGAAATAATTTAAATTAATTTTAACTCAAAACTCAGTGTTTAGTAGTCAAAAATACATTATGCAAAGTTCTAGGTCAATTTGAGGTAAAAGAAAAATGGACAACACATGTAGTGTACTGTCATTAATTATGTAAATATTATAAATTTAGCATGTACTAAAATTGTGAGTAGAAATGCTGAAAAATTATAAGCTTTTTCAAAAGCTTTGTTAATGATAACAATCTTCTCCCATTGCAAAATGTCAAAATATTACTTTTGTGATGCAAAAACATTATGCGTAGAGTAAGAATGTGTGTGGTGAGAGAGACTTTTGGTCGGAGATATACTGATGTCAAGTGAAATGACTATAAAATACTTTCTGAAGATGGTGTGATGATAATTTACATGCAAATAATTGAATTTTGACAAGGACCTAAAACATTGCAACACTTTTGATGAGCTGGATGAGTGTGGTCAAATCATCATGTTGGTCACATTTTGCACACAAGTTTTTAGTAAACCTCTCCATTGAAAGTTTCTTTCTCAGGTCCTAAGAAACAGCTGGAAATTGGCATTGCTACACTGAATCTGTTGGCCTACTGTCTGGGAATCTGAATAGCCCCAAAGGCATGCCTTGACCCCAGTGGTAACTATCTGAGTCATAACCACCACATGGATTTAAATAGCAATTTAATTTCATATGTTTGGTTTCTTGCTTGTTTGTTTTTGAGTTTCCCTTTTATATAGCAGGTCTGTACTGTCAAGACTACATGATAAATATGTTTTTGCCCAGCACAATAATCTTTATCACCAACAAAATGGTAATTTATTTCACACTTCATTACAGTTATCATTTGGTGAATTATTTTCAATGCTCAACTTAAAGTATCAGTAGATATTTATAAACACATGGAGGGTGTAGGGATATCATTTTTTTTCCTCAGCAGACTATCTGACATTTCTTAGCTAATGAGAGATTAAATGAGAAATCTGAGCACTGCATGGATCATCTCTGCCTATGAAGTATTGTTGATATTCTCAATTCCAACATGATCTCAAAACAACACTAAAGCCCCAGGAGGGACATATCATAAATTTAGAAACAGTCCATATCACATTTTAAAATCTTATATATACAGGCTTAGTTATATAGACATTTCCCAAATCTCTTTTCTGATTATACTGCTGCTCCACACAAAAATATATAATAGTTATCAGTATTAGAATTGAAAGAAGGATCTTTCTTTTCTTTGAACTGAAATAAGTCTCAATTTCCGAATTAGTTACTAGACATGCAATACCTATGGAAATTAAATTCTTAATTGCAATTGCTTTTGTATATATTGCTTATCCAATTAAATTATAAACTCATTGAAGACAGGCATGCTATCATTATAGGCATCGAGAAAAAGTAGTTGAGAATATTAAGTTCTTAATGATTACTGGCTACTATTAAATGTATGTGGCAAGATGTTACAGAAAAAAGATCACAAGAGAAATAGTCATTTTATAAACAAAAATAAAAGGGAGTAGAGAAAGCCTCTGAGGTCTTAAAGAATTAGACAATCTTACTACTTCTAGACATAAGACAGAAAAAAATAAACCTCTGAAAGACAAGAAATTCTTCAAAACCAAGTCTTATACCAAATGTCAAATTGAGGTTACGGTTTTATAAGTCTGTAGCTCAAATTGGCAACCTCTAACTAGAGAGAGAGGTGTGGAGGGATTGAAGGATGCAATAAAATAGAGCAAATTTGAGAATTACTTCTAGAAAAAAAGTTTATGAGTGAATATTGTTACATGGAACTAACTAGAAGAAAAAGTAGTCTATTAAGTTTTTGTGGAAAATATATTTCCAAAGAAACCAAAAGTTGGGACTAAAATTTTCTTTATTCAAAATTAAAACAGACTTGGATCCTTTACACTTCTACAGGTAGGAGTATGTTCCAAAACACACCACCATGAAGAGGCATGTTAATGCCTATTTCAGATGTAGCCGTGGAAGATAATGAACAAACAAACTCCTCCCTACTGGAGTCAGAACCAGAAGCCATATCAGACTACATAGAAAATGGAATCTAATTTGGAAAATTTCCCACTGCCAGTTCAAAACACTTTATTGTGCCTGCACCATAAAATACTTACAGACCAACAACTACTGCATGTCTTCCATTTGGAGCTGTGTTATAGCCACTGTCCCTACTCCAACCATGGAATATTAAACATGTATTTGGAAAGGAGTGGTAGATAACTGCCTCCTCAGTTCATAGGTCTCTGGACTGAAGGAGCTTTATGATATCTCAAGACTTCGAGCTGAATAGAGTAAATGGATGGAAGGTGGGGAATGAGTGGGTTCAGTGTATAGGAGGAAGATTGAAACAATGGATTTTATGACCTGAGGGCAAATATGGAAGAAACAATGCTATATGTTAACCAAACCTATTTTTCCTTCCACTTGGGGCACAGAAGACATTTCCCAGTCTTTCTTACAACTAGGTTGGTCCACATGACTTGGTTCTAGCTAATATGTATTGAAGTGACCTATGCTTCTTCTACAAAAGTCCCTCACCTGATTTCTCCATGCTACCTCTTCCCCTTGGGGATCATGTAGTAAAGACAATGCAGCCAAAGATGGAGGAATCTGACTCCCTACTCCCTATGTGACTGTTTGGAGCAGAGCCTCTCTACCTCTCCCCATCACCAATGACTACCTTGGACCGTGATGGAAGGGAACTTTCACTTTAATTGTGTTAAGCCACAAATTAGAAGTGTTCGTTAATGTCGTCAATACAATCTGCCAAATATTTTGCTCTTAAGGAGTATTAGAAATAAAAGATAGGTTCACCAACAAAACAAATTCAATGTGTTGTTACAGACATATGTTTCAGTAGAGTGTTCATTACAGTACATGAGTGTTATTTTTCATACAGCCCTCAAACATGTTGATCTATTTTGTGGTTCTAAAGTGATTTAATTAAACAATATTCAGTGATATTGATACGACCTCACCAATAGTTCTTAGTTTTAAAAATTTCTCTTAAGGTTCTTCATCAAGTATTTCTTCAAAATTCACAGGTCTTATATTCATATGTTCATTTGGGTGATAGCAAGGTCATACTACACCAGAAATGAACTTCAGAACCAGCAGTGTAATAACAAACTCTGTAGAACCCATCAAGGTCACTCACTAAGTCCAAGCCAACCGCTTACATGAATGGCAAGTTGTTGGAAGCGCTCATATTCAATACCATAATATTGTGTTCTTGTCATGCAATTTTACATTTATTTGTTGATTTATCATGCAAATATCATGTATTATGTACCTACCAGGTGTCAGACATTGTGCTAAGACTAAGGACACACTGATAGATAAAAGACTGTTTTCCAGGAGTCTTTCTGAACGTTGGAAACACACTGTTGGTCCCACTTATATAGTAGTAGTCTGCTGGTAGTTTGATAATTTTATGCAAAAACATGTTAGAATATTTTATATACATTTCACAAATATACAATGTAAGATTTATGATGATTATTCATAGTTATTTTCTGATGTTGCATGTTTAAAGATTTAGCATAAGCTATAAGGACTGGCCTGTTTATCTTGACTAAAGCAGTACTGTTAGGGTAGAGTTTGTCATCACTAATTTTTTTAAATTCTAGTGTTATTTTTTACAGTTTCTAAACTTGTTTACTATTGGATTATATCATAATGTCATAAAAATAAACTGATGTCTCAATAGCTATTATTAAGATATAAAAGGAATCTATAACAAATATTTAAAATGAGGTTTTGTAGGAAACTAAATCCATTTTTCCTAACTCCTCAGAGGATTGTTTATTGTGAAGCTTTGTCAATGAGCAGTATAAATTCATCAAAGATTTCTTGTCATTTTCAAAGTACAGTGACCTTTCTCATATTCCAAATAGTACTCCCAGAGCAAGGGAAAATAATGCTTTTCTGTGTGAAAAGTCATAATTCAAAGGTACAAAACCAGATAAAAGTCACAGCATTGCTAAGAAGTTGTAAGATCTACACATTTTATAAAAACTATTTCAGAGAGAGAAAAAAATGTTTGATTGGCAAAATTCTTCAACCTGAAGGCACATTTGTATATTGTATCAGTGGCATACAATATGGAGATTCAATGATTATCTATGTACTAACAGATATTTTATATTGAACTTGGATAGGGTTGACTTTTAATTTAAATAATATTTATTTTGAGAAGCACAATATAAACTGGAAATAGAATGTGGTTAATAATTGTCACAGTTTCAACTATCTTATCAACAAGGAAAGGCATTGCCACATAGACAAAAGAGGTTGTACAAAAATGATAATCTACTTACCACATTGATAAGTTTTCTAATCTTAATTTGGTGATGAAGAAAATAATCAACAATTAAAACATGATCACGCTCTGCTTCTAAAGGTATGCTTCTTTAGCATGGTGTGTGCATCCATGCTAAAGTATGCTAAATGTCAATGGCAGGTACATAGGTATTTGACAGAAAGAAAGAGAAGATTTATTTAAAAATAATTTCTTCAGGTGATTGATAATGTCAAAGAAATATTCAAGATTCTGAGTAACAAAACTTAATAATTTAGAACCAAGCCATCACCATTCTAAGAACCAGACTCTCAGAATTTCTTAGAAGACTTGAACTGTATTCAAAATTACTTCATTGTCAAGAGATTGACTTTTTACTATCACTCTTTAAAAAAACCAATCATATATTACTGGACATATTTAGGAATATCATTACATTTTTAAACAGAACATAAAGAAATGTTTTCATTCACTGAACGAATTGAGAGATCGATTAAAAATAGTTGCTATTACCACCCAAGTTAAGACTCTCAAACCACATTCTACTGAATGAAATGTCGTCAGTGCTTAGTATCTGACAGAAAGGTGAGTGGTTGTCAGTGAAAGAGAACAAGGACTCCTGGTTCAATCCAAATAGCCAGAAATATCTCAGAACTATCTGAGAGACCATATCAAATACCTACTGTCTTTCATCTTTCTCAAAGAGCTTTCATTTCAAGTCAGTTTTCTAAATTAGGGGAAGTTGAGAGACAACAGAAACTGATCTGGTTAAAGCCATTGACTATCAAATTGAAGAGAAAAACAAATCTTAACTACCAATTTTGAAATAAGATGCTCTGTTAATTAAAATGAGGATGGACCCATTAAAATATTCAAAATAAGTGGTTTATTTTTGTCAAGTTCCTGCCAAAGTGTCTTTGGATAGACTGCTTCTGACTGCCTCCGTCCGGACCCTAGAGATATCACAAGAAAAAATTTTCCATCCCTGGCTTGGCAACTGTCCAGAAGACTTTTCAGACCCTCTATGTGGCTCTCCTTACTTTGTACTCTTTGCCCTGGTTTCCAGAAGCCTAGATTATTAACCAAGACTCTAGAACAAGAAGAAATCAAGTCTACATATATCTAGTCCAGTTTGCCTTATATCACATGACTCTTCCTCTTTAGGAAACTTTTTCATTTGGACCAAGCTCTTTATTCTCATTTTCCTTTGGCTGCAACACTTGTACTAGCTAGAGAACAATTTCCAGAGCTAA
This sequence comes from Cephalopachus bancanus, assembly GCA_027257055.1. Lineage (NCBI taxonomy): Eukaryota > Metazoa > Chordata > Mammalia > Primates > Tarsiidae > Cephalopachus > Cephalopachus bancanus. The sequence goes on along the minus strand of JAPVLO010000171.1, from coordinate 3,017,667 downwards.
TGTAAATGCTTCAAGGGGCATGACACCTGTCAATCCCTTTCTCGATAAGCTATCATTTGCCAAGGTCTTTTTGAACACTTACACACCAGGAGTTCTGATGACAGATACAACTGAACATCCATGAGCATATAAATGCGTTCCAATGATCAAAAACGCGCATTGACTTGTATTCTCATTCAGTACCAATTCAGCACAAAGTGGATATATCAGTTGAGGGGTTAAAAAAAGAAAGACATGGCATCTTCAAGAGGATTTCACTGAAAGTAATTGTACTAAAAGAAGTATTTACAGAGGTGTAATCAGGGTCATAGGAGGTTTCATGGCTAGGCATCTAGGAACCAGCAATAATGACATTATTACTTAGGCCTAAAGGAGAAGGAACTGGGTTCCTAGTGTTTGAGGAAAGCCTGGTCTCCTGAAGGAATCTCAGCCATAAAGAAATGAAGCTATTGCCAGAACATCAGCAATGCATGGGAAAAGTGTCAGGGTTAAATACCCTCAGCTCTCTTCCTATTCTCTAGGGTCTTAATCCATTCTTCCAATTGGCCAAACCCAACTGGTAGACAGAGGGCCAGAGTGCCTGAGCGTTGCTTAGTCTTCTAGGACACAAGTAAGCACAGCAAATGGCCGCAAGAGTGGTTGTAGTTTCTAGAACTGGCATGTTGTGTTTGATTTGCTTGTTCATTTCTAGTACCTGGGTACTTCCCATGTTTCAGGTTTCTGGTTTCTCTGTGGAAAGGATTTCAATTTTTCCTTGCTTGAATGGCTCTTTCTGCCTGGCTGCAGTGCTCTCTCCAGGATTTCATACATAGCCTGACATCCAGCTGCAACCTCATTAAATAACACAGGACTCTAAGTTCTTAATGCCAAGATGTGGCATACATTATTTTTGAATAAATTGCTCATGGGCAACATTCACTTTGCAGAGGAAGGGTGAAAATTATTGATTTAGAGATGGAGACTTCCAGTCCTCTGATTGTATCTCAATTACAGTATTTGTCTTTCTTCAAGCCTATCAATCAGAGACTGCAACTGTCACTGAAAATGTACAATATATTGGAACATTTTACATTTGTCAAAATAATTATGAAATCTAATCGCTACTATTTATTTAGTGTCCACAAAGTTCTCAGCATAAATATTCCTGATTTCACAAAGTAAGTAGTAGCAATCCCATTGTAAAGGTGAGACAACCAATGGTCAGATAGCTTCCATCACTAGCCTAAGATCACACAGTCAGTAAAAAACCATTTGTAAATAATCATCTCAGGATATGTGTATCACTTTTTACCGTGTAGATTTCAGGGTCAATGATTACAGGTTCTTGGAGAGGTCCTTCTCCAGTCGAGACTAGACCAAAGGCTACCAGTATGAATAATGGGAATATTCTACTGTATGAGAGAGGCTTATTCATGTGCTGCATATAAAATTTTTAATGAAGTCTTTCTGGCCGCCCTGTCGCAAATTATATAGCTCCCCCTACCTCTGGCTGTAGCCCCTTTTGTCCCCCTCCCTCTGCCATTCCTCCTATTCTCCTTTTGTTATTTATTCTTCTCTCCTTACTAAATTGGAAGCTCTGTGAAGTTAGAGGTTTTCACTGCCACATCCCTGTTGCTTAGAATAGTGCCTAACATATAGTAAATGCTCAATAAATATTTATGAATGAATAAAGATCTATTTATTTTACCCTAATCCTTATCCTTAAGAATCCCAGAATGTGTTTTCTCTGGCTACTTATACTCTAAGATTCTAAGACGATTAATGATTTTCTTGTATTTAAAATCAATAGGAAGTAGCCTTAAGTCTATGAAATCAACTTCATGAACAATAATAAAAATATCAGAGAAATTCTTGTTGATTAGTCTTTCATTCTGATATTGGAAATCCTATTTTTATTATCGTTCTTTCCCAAAGATCTCCATTTTCTGGCATTTTCTTGACTGAATTATATCTCTATCGCTGTCCAAGGCCATTTATCCTTAAGAAATGTATACTGTATGAAATGGAACATTTTCAGAAATGGGAAATCTGAAAGTCTATGATTTTTCTCTGTTGGTGGCATAATTAAGTAGAAATGTGGGTATGTATTTATGTGAAGTACACAGATGCAGAAAGGATGGGCTGTGTGCAGAAATATGTAAATAAATAAATGTTTAATTTCATTTTGAGAGTCCAAAACCCTATTTGAATTTAACCACAAATAAGAGGATTTATTCATAACCTACACAAATCTTTTTAAAATCCTAATTATGCACACTTTTTAAGAAGTGCCAAATGGTGATTATTTGAAGGGAGATGGGAAGGAAACAAACCTTGAAAAGGACATATCTTTCCCTTAAGTCAAAACTGACTGCACATACACGTATTTAGTTTTAATTACAAAAAAGGGTCTCTGTTTCTTATCCATAAAATATGAGGCATTCTGATGTAGTTTTTTTTTTCTTTTTGACTTAGAATAAAAAATTAACTTTGACTTAAGAAAGTCGCAGATATATATCAACCTTAACACTGTTGCTAATTAATGTTATCAAAAGACCTAGCGGGATTATTCTGCAGCCTTTTCATCTTTGTATGATGAGTAGCTTTAAATAGCCTCCCATCTCCTATTACAAGTTGGATGTCATCTAAAAACTGCGTAATAGCAACAACTTTTCCTAGTAAAAATACTGCAGCCTTTCCCTCCAGAGTATGAAGTAGAAGAAGATAAACAGCCACATAATTATCTAATGATCAGTTTTTTTTTCCAAGGTAGCTGGAAGGTCAAGATTAGTTGGGAAAGAAGGACCAGAATAATATTTTTCTGCTTTGACAGAAAGCTAAAAACTTTTTTTACCTGAACCTCTTTAATATAAATATTCACATATTCTTTATTTTTATATGTACTCACAGACACATACATTCACAAACAATGATTGCATACCACTTTGATTTTTAAAAGAAACATTCTCTGCATTACTTAGCCATGGATATTAGCATTGTTTGAAAGGTTTCAGGATGAATTGGTTTTTAGATTGTACTGCACTTTACTGTTCTTTCTTTCCAGACTCCAAATTTGGTTTAGGATAAGTTTAAAGGGAGTGGGAAATAAATTGTAGGAAAAAAATTGATAGGGTTTTTGGTAAAATGTCTCCAAGAGTCTCGATAGACTTTGAAGTGAAATTTCTTCAGGATAAGCCACATCATGCATGCCATAGTTGTGCTCTAGATGACAGTTTACACTGCATATCATCAGGAGATATATATTTAACTATGTGCAGATATATAAATGATTATTATCTTTTCTAAATGTACTTATAAAATCATGTCTTCTAAATGCAACCACCATTATTCTCAAGGTATTTTATTTTTCTATATTGTTAGGAAAATCAATTTATTCTATAAATGACAACTAGTTTTAGCAGATGTATGAGGTAAACATTTTTCTTTTAAGAATTAAGAAGAGATTGCAATGTTTTGTTTTCAATATTTTAAAAGATTTAGAAAATACTATAAATAAATGCACATGGGAAATTTATAAAAGGCTTGTGAGCAATTTTCTAGGAGTGAAAATGGAAACATGCAAAATAATTTCACATCTTCCACAAAAAGAACAAGAATGGCATTTGTGTGACCAACTCTGGCAGTCAAAGATTACATATCATACAATAATTTGTAGTAGGATTAGAAAAAAATTATTAATGTATGATTTCATTTTTACTATGAATCAAAAAGCATAGAACTTATGGTTGGAAATTGGAGTTTTTTAAAGCATATTTTAATGGCTTATGATAGCTATTGTACAAATAATTAGTATTTGGAAAAATACTTTAATGAAGCTTTTTCCTCTTTCCTCACAAACTAAATTGCTTGTTATTTTGGACAGTAATACCATTGTACTTGTTAGATAATTTACAGTAAACACACATACTCTTAATCACATCACAGAAGCTTAAAAAGATTTGTAAAACCATTAAAAAATCAATACTTAGCTTTTAGGTGATTAATTAATAGCGTGTGAATGCTTGAAGTCTATATTACCCAGCATGCACTAGGTCGTATCATAATATCACTGTCAACGGGAACAGTATACAAAGTAACATGATGTAGCTAGGTGGGGAGTGCTGACAAGAATATATCAACCCCTTCTTCCCAATGAGAATATTCCATTAAGCCAGGTTCGGTGGCTCAGCCTGTAATCCCACACTTTGGGAGGCTGAGGTGAGTGGATTGCCTGAGCTCTGGTTCGAGACCCGCCTGGGCAACTTGACAATACCTCATCTCTACAATGAATCAAAAAATTAGCCGTCATGGTAGCGCGCGCCTGTAGTTCCAGCTACTCGAAAGGCTGAGGCGGAAGGATCGCCGGAGCCCAGCAGGGCGAGGCTGCGGTGGCCACTGCACTCCAGTCTGGGCGACAGAGTTGAGACTCCAACTCAAAAAAAAAAAAAAGAGAATATTCCATTAAAACATCTTTTTTTGCTTAGAAATATGATACGGTTATTTTTAAGTTACATATAGTGACGAAAGAAAAAGTGTTGTTTATAAATAAAACATAGAGAAAAGATAATTGGGAATGTGCCAACTCTTTTTAATTGTTCAGGCAAAAGACCATGATCCATACAACGGCATTACATGAAACTGGGGGCTCTAAGTATTGGGGAATGGCATTTTATTGTTTTCTTTCTCAAAAGTTTTAAAAGTCTTCTGCAAAATAAATTATTTAGTTCGGGTTTGTTTTAGTCTATCTCTTTCCATTACTTCTCTCCTCTTTTAAAACTTTCTCAATTACGTTAAATGAGATTTCTATTGGAAAGTATAATTGGATACTGGTCTTTGCCTTCAAGAATTTTCAGTTTAGTTGGAGAATAGTGCATAAAGTAGCACATTGTTAACAACAAAGGAGTAATTAAAACAAAAAAAGCTTTATGTTTTGAGAGAGCAAAAACACATATAAATTTAAAACACATATATAATTTTTAAAACACCAATTTACAAATATAAAATTAAATATGAAAACTTCTACTTTGGGCAATGAGTTCAGCCAGATCTAGGTTCTTAATAAGAACTACCAGCAAAGTCAAATACTTATTCAGAAAAACAATCTGTTGAAAGGCACTAGAGAACTGTTGTCTCAACCAAGACTTGTGGGAAAAAAAAAAATTCTGAGAGAGGGAAACCATGCAGAGTTGAGAAGCAGGATATTTGCAGACTATAGACATAGAGCAAAAGATATAGACTCCAAAGTTTTGGAGAGAGAGTCTCTGCTAGAGATAGAATAATCAGTAGAGAATTTTGACAATCTGTAAAAGCAAAGAAACAAAAATTACAATCTTGAGGAGATAAGATCCTAATAAAGACAAAAATCAATAGCAAAAGATAACCAAAAAACCTTTTTTTTGCAAATTAAGCTGTATACTTCTAAATAATTTATTGGCCAAATATAAAGTAAAATAAAGCAAATTTTTTGACTGATAATAAAAAATAAGTCATATCAAATTTAGAAGCTGTAGGTAAATCTAGGGTAAGAAGAAAATGTGGTCTTATATTTATATGTTAGTTGAAAGTCTGGATTTTGATGATTTAACTGACTGCTTAAATAAATTGTAAAGAGTACAATAAATTGACCTTGATAAAAATAAAAAGAAGACAAGATATGTAACAGAAGTGACTAAACTTAAAAAATAAAAAAGTGTCAAAATATGATTCTTTGAGATGAATAATTAAAATTGTCCAAAATGTAAAAAGACTAAGTAATAAAGAAAAAGCTCAAATGTGTGTATGAGAGAGAAAAAACTAATTACCAATATCAAGAATTAAAAGGGAGAAATTACCAAAGAAACTTCAGATATTTAAAAGATAATACGAGAATATTATAGACACCTTATGTCAAAAATAAACATTTAGATGGAATAAACAACTTGCTAGAAAAATAGTTTGTCACCTCTGAAACAATAAGAAAGTGCAAGTACTTCTATATCTATCAATGGAATGAAATCTATAATTAAAATCTTCCTCTCCTGTTATCTCCCAATACACACAATGTTTTAATTAATAAATAGAAACAACCTTACACAAAATTTTACAAAGAATAAAAAAACAAGAGAGATCACTCCTAACTTGGTTATGGTACCAGCACACCCTTCATAACTGAAGCTGAATAATTGCTACAAAGGAAATTCTCAGGCTCATCTCTTTTGTGAAAATAGATTTTGAAATATTAAACAAAATAATACCCAAAGTGAGGAAAAGGCATTTGATAAAAATTTAACAACTTTCATAATCAGAACTCTGCTTTAAATTTTTTTTAAAAATTTACTTATTTATTATAGAGTTGTGGGGTACAAGTGAGGATTAGTTATATAACCAGACTGCATGCAGAGGAAGTTTAGGCTTCTAGCTTGCACTCACTCCCATGGCAGTGGACCAGGTACCTATTGTGTTGTCATGTGTCCCTAGACTTCCTCCTCCCTCTGTCACCTAGAAGTGCCCAGCAACTGCCAATCCAACTCTTGTACCATTGTGACTAGTGTTCAGAGCTCACTTATGAGTGAGAACATGCAGTATTCAGTCCTTTGTTTCTGTGATAGCTCACTTATTATAGATGGTCTCCAACTGCATCCAGGTTGCTGTGAAAACCATTATTTTGTTCTTCTTTATTGCTGCTCCATCATGCATATATACTATATTTTCTTTATCCAGCCCAATTTCAAAGGGTAACAAGGTCAGTGCCATGTTTTTGTTATTGTGAATACCGCAGCAATCAACATGTGTCTGCAGGTGACTTTTTGATGGAATAATTTATGTTCCTCTGGGTATATCCCCAGGAGAGGGGTTGCTGGATTGTATGGAAGCTCAATTTTTTGTTCTTTGGGAAATCGCCACACTGCTTTCCATAGAGGTTGAACTAGTTTTCATACCCACCATGAATGTAGAAGCGTTTCCTTTTCTTGGCAGCTGTGCCAGCACCTGTTTTTGACTTATTAGTGATAGCCACCCTTATTGGAGTTGGGTAGTATCTCACTGTGGTTTTGATTTGCTTTTCTCTGATGATTAGTGAGGCTTAGCATTTTTTCATGTGTCTGTTGGCTACTTGTATATCATCTTTAGAGAAGTGTCTGTTCATGTCTTTTGTCCACTTTTCAATGGGATTATTATTTTTTTTTCACTTTGTTTGAGTTCCTTGTAGATTCTTGATGTTAGGTCTTTGTCAGATGCATAATTTGCAAATAATTTTTTCCCCCGTTCTGTGGGTTGTCTCTTTACTCTGTTGGTTTGTTTTGCTGTGCAAAGGCTTTTCAGCTTATGAGATCCCACTTGTCCTTCTTAGTTATTGTAGCACTTAACCTAAATTTCATGTAACTAGAACCAATAATAAAATACATTGGGGTTTTTTTGGTCTGGGTTCTTTCACTTAACACAATGCATTTGTTATTCATTAATATTGTTGTGAATATCAGTAGGTTTTAAATTTTACTGCTGAATATTGGTATTCCATTAAGGAGATATACTACAGTTTATATATTCATCTATTGATAAACTCTTGGGCTGTTTTCAGCTTCTGATTATACAAATAAAGATGCTATGAATATTCCTGTACAAGTCTTTTTATGTGCATATGCTTTCATCTCTCTTGCAGAAATACCTTGGTGTGGCATAGCTGGGACATACATAAATAATATATTAAAAGTCTTAATAACCTATGTGGTGTCAGAAAGTCTTACATTTTCTTTGGATTTTCTAGTTTATTCGCACACAGGTTTTTATAATAATCTCTGATAATCTTTTGAATTTCTTCAGGGTCAGTTGTGACTTTGCCCTTTTTGTTTCTAATTGCCTTTATTGGGATTTTCTCTTTCTTTTTTAAAGTCAGTCTGGCCATGGGACCATCAATCTCATTTATCCTTTTCATAAACCAGTTTTTGGTCTTGTTGATCCTTTCTATGATAATTTTGTCTTCTATGTCCTGCAATTGTGATTTTATCTTGGTGATCTGGAGTTTTCTGCTAAAGTTAGGATTTAGATCATCTTGACTTTCCAGCTCCCTTAGGTGTGACATTAGGCTATGTACTTAGGATCATTCTGTTTTCTTAATGTGTGCATGCAATGCTATGAATTTTCCTCTTAACACTGATTTCATGGCATCTCAGAGATTCTGATAAGATGTGTCTTTGTTTTAGTTTGTTGCCAGGAATATTTTTATTTCTGTCTTAATTTCATTTTTTTTTTTTTTTTTTGAGTTGGAGTCTCACTCTGTCGCCCAGACTGGAGTGCAGTGGCTGCTCCTGGCCACCCAGCCTCGACCCACTGGGCTCCGGCGATCCTTCCGCCCCAGCCTTCTGAGTAGCCGGAATTACAGGCGTGCGCTACCATGCCCGGCTGATTTTTGATTTATTGTAGAGATGAGGTCTCGCCAAGTTGCCCAGGTGGGTCTCGAACCCGTGGGCTCAGGCAATCCACTCACCTCAGTCTCCCAAAGGCGCGGGCTGAGCCACTGAGCCCGGCTTCTGTCTTAATTTCTATGTCGACCCAGAAGTTGTTCAGCGGCATGTTGTTTAGTGTCCATGTCTTTGTGTGTTTTGGGAGGATTTTTGGTAGTGGTATTATTTTCATTCCACCGTGATCTGAGAATTTGCATGGTATTATTTTGAACTTTTGAAATTTGTTCATGCTTGATTTATGTCCAGGGATATAATCGATCTTGGAGTATGTTCCATGTGTTGATGAGTACAATGTATACTCAGTAGATGTTGGGTGAAGTGTTCTGTATTTGTCTATTAAATCTATTTGATTGAGCATTGAGTTGTGGTTCTAGATCTCCTCATCAGTTTTTTGCCTCAGTGATCTATCTAAAGCTGGTAGTGGGTTATTTAGGTCTCCAAGTATGATTGTGAGCCAATGTCCTCTGTTAGATTACTTAGTAGTTGTTTTATAAAATCTGGTGAATATATATTTGAGATGGATATTTCTTGTGTATGTTCAGTTAACTCTGTACTTGCCTGTACTTTTGTGATAGGCATAACCATTCTATGCATATATACTGGGTACATATATATTTAAGATGGATATTGGGTGTTGGGTGCATATATATTTAAGATGGATATTTCTTGCTGTGTATGTTCAGTTATCTGTGTATTTGCCTGTACTTTTGTGATAGGTATAAGCATTCTTTTTCTTTTTCCTTCGTTCAACACCTTCTTAAGTTTTCAGACACTTCTTAAGTGTCCCCTGAAGGACTGGTCTGGAGGCAACATATTCCCTTAGGGATTGGATGTCTGGGAATGATTTTTTTTCTCCATCAGTGATGAAGTTCAGGGCAGGGTAGGAAATTCTTGGCTGGAATTACTTATCTTTAAGAAGGTTAAAAATTGGACTCCAGTCTCTTCTGTCTTGTGTTTCCACAGAAAAGTCTGGAGCAATTCTGATGGGTTTTCTCCAAAAGGTAGTCTGACTTTTCTTTCTTGCTGAATTTAGGAGTTTTAGATTTCATGCTTATTTGTGGAGGCAGATTACTATGTGCCTTGGGAATGGCTTTCTCATATGATACCTTGTGGATGTTCTGAATCTTTTGTGCTTGAATGGTCATCTCTGGCAAGATATGGGAAGTTTTATTGAATGACCTCATAGAATAGTTGTTCCATGGTGTTTTTAATTTCTCTGTCTACTTTAGCTTCAGAGATACCAGTTAGTCATAGATTTGGCTTCTTGACATAGACCTACATCTCTTAAAGACTTGCTTCTTCTTTTTAAGTTTTTGTACTATGCTGTTGACAGACTGGATTAGTTCCATATTTTGGTCTTCAGTCTCTGAGATTATTTCCTCTGCTTGGTTGACCATGATACCTATGCTTAATGTGTTTTTAATGTCCAGGATGAGTTTTTCATTTTCATTGTTTCAGAGTGGGATTTTTGGAAACTGGCCATCTCCGCTTTTACTTCCTGTATTACTTCATGCGTTTCACTTCTAGTTTCTTTTGGTTCCTATTCACTTTTGCCATCCAGTCTCTGATTTCTGTAGCTGTCATCTGGGTCAGGTCATTCTACCAGGGGGTTCCATTTTTTTGTACTCTGGTGGCTTCTTTTTCAGGTGCTATCTCTTTAGGATTCTGAGGGTTGCCTGTATTTTTTTGGTGATTTTTCCTCATTTGTGACAAGCTTCTCATGTTCTCTATAATTTCTCTTTTGATTTAAAGCTCTAAAGCTATTCAATTATACTTTTTTTTCCCCGTGGTTTAATATATGTCTCTTAGTGAGAGAGGGAGTGGCATTCACATTTGCTCCTTGCTCCACCTTGTGGTAGGGTTTTGTTATTGCAGGAGTTCTCACACTGCCAACCTTGTTGGACCAGCTTTCAGCCACCTGTCAGTAATCGTGGGTAGCGGAGCAAGGTGGATGGGTCACCCATGTGCTGACTGTGGCCTACAGCCCAGGTGCCTTCCCACTGAGCGAGTCTTTGGTGTCTTTCGTTTTGCACGCTCCCTGTTCAGGTCTTGAAATAAAGTGGGTTTTCTGCCATGGAGGAGGTGAAGCAGGCTATTTCCTGCTGGGACACAGGGCTTGGGGGGATTCTTTCTAGTCTGGCTAAGGGGATGGCCACCAGCTCTTGGTGGTGCACATCTGTCAGACTCACTCTGCAGGTGGACATTCCCTGGAGTCACCAGTCTGGTAGAAATTTCCATTCACTGTGGTTGCTGCAGTGTGGGTCTTTCTCCCATTCTGCTTGGACAGCAATTGCTCAAAGTCCTGTTTCTATCCAGAACTCTCCTGTGTGGGACCAATGACTCATGCATGACTGGGAGGGGGTGAACTGTCTCAAAGCATCTTTGAAACAGCATCTTTTAAAGAGCAGAAATTGCTAATTTGGGGGAAACCTAATTTTTAGATATTTTTCCTGTATAGATTGTGTTTTTAGTATAATAACTATGGAATCATTGCTTAACCAAGATCACAAATTATTTTCTCCTATGTTTCCTTGTGGAAATGTTATAGTTTTATGCTTTACACTTAGGTGTTACATTTTATATATGGCTCAAAGAATGTATTGAAATAATTTCTTTCTGTTTCTCCCTCTTTCCTCTTCATTTCTCTCTTTATCTTTCTGCCTTTGTCTCTCTCTTTCTTACTTCCTTTCTGCACACAGGTATCAATTTATTTGTTGAATAGACACTCCTTTATCCACTTTATTCCTTTTTTATCTTGATCAATAATCAGTAGTCTCTAGTATTTTTTATCATACTAAAAAATCAATTTCCTCTATATTTTTGGACCTATTTCTGGACTCTCTTTTGTACCATTGATTTACTTATCTATGCGGACCTAAATACCACACTGTATTGCCTCTATAGAATTAAACTAAATGTTGCAATCAGGTAATGTTTGTCATCTATTTTTTTCCCCAAAAATTGTTTCAGTTATTTTATGTCCTTTGCACTTCTGTTTGAATTTTAGAGTCACCTAGTCAATTTCTACAAAAAACTTGCTGGAATTTTGGTTGGGATTGTCTTGAATCTGTGTGGAAGAATTGAAATCTTAACAATAGTCTTCCAAGCAATTAACAAAATGTATCTCTTCATTTATGTAAAGCTCATTTAATTTATCTCAGGAACGTTTTGTAGTTTTTAATAAATGGGGTTTTCATATCTTTTATCAGATTAATTTCTAAATATTTCATATTTTAATGTAATTGTAAATGTTTAAAAAGTTAATTTTAATTGTTCCATTCTAATACCATATCTAGAAATACAATTGATTTGTCATTTGTTGAATTGTTTTACCCTGCAACGTTGCTGAGCTCTTATTTCTTATAATTGATTTCATTGAATTTTCTGCATAGAAGATCATGTTGTCTGTATATACAGTTCTGCTTCTCCTTTTCCAATCTGGATGCCTTTTATTTCTTGTCCTTGCCTTATGGCATTGACTAATTCCTTCAGCTTAATGTTCAACAGAGTAATGAGAGCAGACATTTTTGTATTAGGGAAAAAATCATTTGGTATTTTGTCATTAAATATGATGCAAATTGTAAGTTTTTATACTTGTACTTTATCATGCAGAGGATGATGTCTTTATTACTGGTCTTGAGCAATTTGACCATACTGTGCTTTTGGGTATTTTTTTTTTTTTCATTTTTCTTTTTGCTTGGGTTTAACTGAGTCTCTCAGATTTATAGGCTTAGGGTTTTACAAAATGGGAATTTTTTTTACCATTATTTCTTTAGATTTTTTTCCCTCCATTTCCTCTATTCTCCTCTGGAGACTTCAATTACATGCATACGATGCTTGAAATTATTCCATAGCTCACTGATTTTATATTTTAAATTATTTTTCTCCATGTGTTCAATTCTGTAGAGTTTTTATTGCTGATCTTTCCTTTAGCAATGTATAATTTGCCATTATTTTCATCCTATGCATTTTTATTCCAGACCTTGTCATCTTCAGTTCTAAAAGTTCAATTGTAACTTTTTAAAATGTTTCTTTTTAAACTCTTTGGATGTATAGAATACAGTTTTAATATCTGTTTTCATGTCGTTGTTGGCCAATAACATCTGTATCAGCTCTGTGTTAGTTTCAGTTGAGAGGTTCTCCTGCATATTATAGTCATATTTTCCTGTTTCTTTACATGCTCAATAATTTTTAATTGGATCTCAGGCGTTGTGTATTTTTGTCTTGTTGGGTAATGATTATTATTTTATGTTTATACATATTCTTGAGCTTTGTTCTGGAAAGTAATTAAGTTGTTTTTAAATCACTTTGATCCTTTGGAATCTTGCTTTAAGATGTAGGGGCAGGACCAGAACAGTGCTCGGTTTAGGGAAAATTGTCCACCACTAGGAAGGCAAGAACTTTTTGAGAACTCTTCCCAATGACTTACAAAACACGAAGCTTTTTAGTCTGGCTGATGGGAACAGGAAGTATTCTTGACCCTTTGTAAATGTCAAGCCCTCTTTCCCTCTATTCCTTTCAGATGGTTCTTTCCTCAGTTTCTCACACACGTGCACGGATCAGTATTGAAGCAAAATCTGCTCCAGATTTCTGGAGTTTTCTCTTGGTGCAGCTCTCTCTTATCCATTGCTCTGTCCTATGAACTCTGGCTGCCTTGGACTCCCAGACTTTCAGGTCCACCTCTTCAATTCAAGGGGTTTGTCAGGTTCCACCCAGGTTTCTTCTCCATCTCTGTGTTGAAGTTGGAAAGCTTTCTCATGGCAGTAAGCTGGAGTTTTATGAGGCTCATTTCATTTTTCCAAGTCTCTCAGACATCGCCATACTTCACTGCCTGAATTAAGTGTTTTGGAAACTTTAGTTTCACATATTGTTTCAGGTAGGAAGGTAAATCTGGTTGCCACTACTTCATCTTGAATAGAAGTAGAAGACTTTTCTACTGGTGTTTTAGTTATGAATTCCATTTCTACGATTTTAATGGTTATCTAGTCTACAAACTTTCAGATATCTAAGCTTAAAATATTTACTATCCTACTAAAGAATAATAAAACTAAGATATTTTAACTCCTATTAGCCCCTTCTGACTGATATGTTAAATTATTATCGGTATTTGATTCAATCTTTTTCTATCTTCCCTTCAAAGTAGTGAAGGGAAACAATATTTGTTTATATTTGCCCAAATGTTCAACATTTTCTCTTGTCACTATTTCTTTTGGGATAATTTTTCCTTCTCTTAAAGTGACTTTTGAAGAACCATCTATGATAGATCATTTTTTGGAGTAAAAATTTATTTTAAATGTCTTTACCATCACTTTTAAAAGATAGTTTCACTGGGTATATAATTCTTTCATTACAACTACTCTGCTTGGGCTTTTTGAATTTTTTAATTTTTCTGAGTCTTCCTCTTTTAAAAACTAGTTATTTCTGAAGCGCTTATCTTCAGAAGTTTTATGTAGAGTTATGTAAGTTTTCTGTAGAGTTGGAGGGCGGGTTGTAGCACAGAGCTAAGCAAGAGACGGCTTTCTCTGCTTAGGCATCCCATTTTCTTTTTCTTTTCTTTTTTTTTTTTTTTTTGAGTTGGAGTCTCACTCTGTCACCCAGACTGGAGTGCAGTGGCTGCTCCCGGCCACCGCAGCCTCGACCTGCTGGGCTCCAGCGATCCTTCCACCTCAGCCTTCCGAGTAGCCGGAATTACAGGCATGCCCTATCACACCTGGCTGATTTTTGATTTATTGTAGAGATGAGGGCTCGCCAAGTTGCCCAGGCCAGTCTCGAACCGCGGGCTCAGGCAATCAACTCACCTCAGCCTCCCAAAGGTGTGGGATTACAGGCTGAGCCACCGAGCCCGGCTTAGGCATACCATTTTCATTGGGTACTATGTTTTTTCTCTTCTCTGTATTCTTGTTTGCCATTACAATTCAGGATCTGGTGACACCCAGGGTAAGCACTAGGTCCCAAGTTTGTTTACCTCTCTTGTTTCACACTTTCACCTTTTTTTTTTTCCCTTGAAGATTTATTTTGCTTTCCTACCAGCAAAGCAGGGCATTTAAAGAGATATTTAAAAAAATAGTTTGGATCAATTTAAGTAACTTAAGTAAGTTAAGGACAAAGTTTCAAAGTTTCTAGCAATCCTAGTCTGCCTTATTATCAGAAAAGGCAGTATGGGAAGACCTCGTGAATTCTGTTTGTGTACATGTATGTTTACTCCATTACACTGTGAACTCCATCCAGGTTGAGACTGTATTTTATTTTATTTTTTCTGATTCCCTAAACCTAGCAAATCACCTAATATGAAGTACTTACTTATGAATATTTGAACTTTGAGAGGATTGGTAGGGGGAACTCACGTTGGTGTTGAGAAGCAGTGAGTAGCCAACATTTTAAAATTTGGAGGAGATATAATATGTCATCAGGAATGAAGAGAGGTCATTGGGCATACAAATTAGAAGGTAATTTTGAAAGAGCGGTTTATGTAAGGTGTTAGAGGGAAAAGGTGTAGAGAAACGTGAGCAAAGGAGTGAAAGTTAGTGGTAAAGTGGCTTTTCCAAGTATGGTGAAGATGATGGAGAAAAGGTGAAGAGAATGAGAGGAAAGAGGATTGAGGGAAAACTTTAATATGAGAACTCTAATCAGAGCTGAGTGAAAGATTTGATAAAAAGTCAGAAATTAGAGGAAGAATAAATAATTAATGGGACAAGTTCAGGGAGAGGTAGAAAAAATATGGGATCAATCGTTAGTTGGAAGAGTTAGTTTCAAAACAGAATAGAGAAAGAAAGAATGAGTGGAAATAGAATTCAGTTAACAATAAAAGACAAGAAAGGTTGAGGGAGATTTTACCTCATGGAACCTATTTTCTCATTTATTTATAATGTATTTTCCAAGTACTACATAAAAAGGATTAGAAGCAGCAGGAATGTTGGTAAAATGACAGGAAACTACATCCGAATAACTTAATTGGAACAGCTGCAAGAGCACTTATAATAATGGATAGCTAACATTGAATTCTTGATAAAAAGATAAGAAAAAAATTAAATAGGTCCATATAATTAAAAAAAGCCATCTATACTCTTCATTTAATTTTCTCTTAGAACTTCCATTGAGATGCAGAACATTCGTATTTTATTCTGTAACAATAATCACACCTACCAGGCTTATAGGTTTATTTAGAGTTGTGATTTGGGTTGCCAAGGCAAAAGTTGCCAGTCTCTCTTGAAGTCAGAGTGGAAACATTTCTGTTGCTCTAATTAGATGGAGACAAGAGTCAAGACTGAATTTTGACTAATTTTTGCAGCTTTGGAGGCCGGAAGACTCAATGTTGAGTTTCAATCTACAGGGAAATTTCAACATGTGATGCTAAATCATGTCATGCAGAATGTAAGATGAATTCCTATATGGGCCAGACCAAGAGAAGACTTTGATAATTAGAATCTGCTATAGACTTCACTAACATTTCAGGTATAATTTATATTTAAATTTTTTTCTTGACATTCACAATTTTATATAAATTTTAAGTTAGATAAAAGTGGATAGGCATTCTTTGAACTTAAGTTAAATAAAAGTGGGTAGCTATTCTTTGAATTACTGACAAAGAAGTGTATATTTTGTAAAGGCCCTCTTCTACCTTTAGATTTTCACAATTGACTGCTTTAGATAGAAAAGAAATTCCCAGCCTTGAATATCCACTTATTGAGTCATTGAAAGGCAATTGCCCAATATAAATATTATAATAAAAGATGAAACTAAGAAGGACTAAATAAGAAGCAAAGAAGCAAATGGAAAATGTTCTTTCCAAAATGAAACACTTATCCAGGAAAGCCCGGGGTGTCAAACCTTGAACCCGAGAAGAGCTTGGCTCTGAAATATTGGCTTCCAGGGTGAGTGTGTCTGTTACTCTCTGGGTGGCTCCATGTGACATATACTTCTCAAGTGCGGACAAAGAAAATGAATTCCAGTCTGAAATGTAGGGCTGGACCAGAGACCACACTAGAGAGAGAGAGAGTCCCCTGTCTGAGATACACTTACTTTTATCCTCATTTCTATCACTATGCAAGTCTCGTTCCCTATTTGTTCAAAGTAACACCAATTAGTAACTCAATGGACAACTCCTGTTGGCAAATTTCAGAGTGACTAATTTCTCTTAAGTAACACAAGCATTATTACAGAAGTCCCTTAGGGAAAAAAATTTACTTCCATAGATAGGAGTGGCTATTACCAGGGTAATGTCAGAAGCCAGGATTAATCAGTGGGAAAGAAAGCTCTGGTTAAAAGTGGTCTCGTGTCTATTTCTACCCCAGACTTTCAGGTAAAGAGGAAGAATTTCAAACGTTTAGGGTACTATGTGCTGTGCACGAAGCAATGTTTTTGTACTTTCATATGTGTTACCTCTCTTACCTCTCCCCCAGACAAGTGAAAAAACAAGCCAGAGGCATTCAGCAACATGTATACTTGAAACCTAGCCAAATCATGCTAATTCCTTGCATGTGATACTCCAATAGTTTCTAATCACACTTAGAGTAAAATCCAAAGTTTCTACCATATTCTACAATAACTTACCTTGCCTGAACTCTGTCTATATCTCTGTCTTTTTCTGCTGCAATTGTGTAGCCACATGTTCTCCTTGCTACTCTTTGAGCATAGCAAACTTGTTCACATACAGGATCTTTGCACGTTCTGGCCCCATTGACTGGAAAACTCTTCCCACAGGTATCTGCATGGCTTACTTCAGTCTCTACTCAAACATCTCCTCAGAAAGGATTTCTCTGCTGCCCCGTATACAAGAATAAACATTATCCCAAATCATTCTTCATTTCTTTATTTTTCTTTGAGGTCTTTTTCACTTTATGTAATGTTATCATATTACATTATATCATGCCATATTATATCATATTTAATTATATTCTCTACTAGAATGTAAGTAATCTCTGGGGGTTGAGGCATTTTACATCAATAATGCTTAAAACATCTGGCCTTAGTAGGTGCTCAGTAAATGTTGACTACATGAATAAATTATGTGATTGATTTTCTCTTCACAGCCTTATGCACCATTTTGGTAGTAATATTGTTTTATGCTTGTTGCTAACGTTCACTGAGTGCTCACTGCATTTGAGGCATGAGTTACATGCCTTACAAACTTTACTATGTTTAATTTTCACATAGGTACTACACCTTTGTGTATATATATATATATATATATATATATACGTATATATATATACGTATACGTATATATATATACGTATATATATATTCTCAA